>VZRV01008500.1:279907-528203 GCA_013398115.1 Falcunculus frontatus | reverse complement strand
TGTTTTTTTTAAACAGTTCCGGGGGGAAAAAGAAGAAAAAAGGGGGGGGGGGGGTGTAGGGTTTTTCTTTTTTTAATATATGTATTTATTTTCTGCTATAGATTATACTTACAAAGAAGCTGCTGTCCTAAGAAGGGTGGTTGAGATTTTGAGAGCACAAAAAATACCTCATCAGTATGAGTAACACAACGGAGAGAATATAGGTCCTTAATTGCTGTGTTTCTATCCTGTTTATCACCAAAGAAAATAAGAATTTTCTTCTTTTGTAACTTATAGAGATACACATTCTTTTTTTAGCTTTATTTTTATTTGGTGTTTTCCTCCTTGTTTATTTTGGAATTGACATTATTTTTGAACCACAAGGGAATAAACAACTATCTCATTTTAAAAGTACTTCAACAGAAAAACTCCTCTGAACTTGGATTAATTTTCATTCTTTGTACAATTTTTTTTCTGCGTTACAAAATTACATCAAATAGCCTACTCCATTACTTAGTTCAGTCCCAAATATTTGTTGAAAGCTCAGGACTCCTTTATGTTCAAATACCTGTCTAATTGCATTCTTACCCATATCTGTACAAATGTCTATGAGAGATATTTGCATATTTGCTATTATCTGTGGGGGAAAAAATGATGTAATGGTTCAGTTCTTTACTTTAATTGACTTGGTTTAACATCCTACTGACTGTTATAATTTGAAGC
The DNA here is from genome assembly GCA_013398115.1 of Falcunculus frontatus. NCBI lineage: Eukaryota > Metazoa > Chordata > Aves > Passeriformes > Falcunculus > Falcunculus frontatus. Next base: position 527,501 of record VZRV01008500.1, on the reverse strand, counting down.
ACCTACTGCTCTAATCTTCCCCTAAAACTGAACAGCCTCAATAGTTGACTAAATTTTATCAATTACATTTCTTGCTCTGATAAAATGATACACTCATTATGATGCAGATGGATTATATAAAATCTCTTCAAAATATCTCAAGAATTCATGTCAATATCTGGCTTGGAACTGTGACAGCATTTTAAGAGTGGCAAAGAATGTCAGGAACCCTCAAAGCACTAAAATGCTTCACAAATATATCTTTATTAATATTTTGATGTCTTAATCAGCAGTGAGGCGTCTGAATATGGTATAACTAAAAGCAACAAAATCATAGCTTTGAAAATCTTAGCTCCAGTTCAGACTCCATAGTCTAGACTGAATGGGTCTTTGCAATGACACAAAAATATTATCCTGTTTATATAGAATATAAAACATCTTGCTTATGGGCTTGATACTGCTTGCTAGGTTTTTCTATATAGTACTTTAGCAATTTTTTTTAATCTGCATCTCTGAAGTAATGTATATAAAATTATATTTCTTACACCAATTGGTATCATACAACAAATTCTGCTAAGGGCTTAGACAGTATTTTAAACAAAATTGTGATAGATATTCCACAGCATTCTGGTCCAGTGTTCTTTGCCATACACGTAACAAAAACAAAATGTATGTAATGGAAAGCTGATCGCAGCCGCAATTGAGTTAGGCCTTCACAAATGTTTTCATGTGAAGATGGAAAAAAAATACATTAGCCAGGTGATCTCACAGCGATGCTCTTAGTGGCTTTCGCCAATGACGCCATTGACAATCGTCAATGTTTATTATATAATGTTCAAGTAGGTCAGATCTGTGTGTGCATAAATTACTTGTGCAGGGTGCATGCTGCTTGCTCCAACTGAGTGATGTTGAACATCTGGGCAGAGTCGCTTTGTGATAGTCTGTTGCACAACAGATTCAGAAATGTTAAGCAGCAAGTAAGCTCTCCCTCAGGACACTGGTGTTGATGTTGATAATACTGGTGTGCCCAAAGGAATTAGCATGCTTTCTTACTCTGGTCCAACATGTTTTTATTCATGTGAGTAAAATTTTCTCACTGGAATATTCCTATGATAATCAGCAAACCTCATGGCAGTAAAAAGATAACAAACCCAGCTAGTTATTAACCATAGAGAAATCCTTCCTCTTAAAATTCCCATAGTCAGTAGATGCTTTTTAGTGTGTCTCCCTAAGGAGAGGGAGTTAAGGCTCATGCAACTGTTCTTTCTCTTTCTGTCTTTGTCTCTGGGTGCCTTTTTCTTTACAGTTTTGAGTCCATTTGCTCTGTTGGTTGACATTAGAAACAAGGCAAGAGGTCCCTAAGTATTATAGGTTTTATGGCTATAAGCAGCCCAGCAGAAAAGAGATTAGTGAGTCTGAGCTTGTACTGAAACCTTCACTTCAATAAACACCAGCTCTACATGGACAGGACACCAAGAATAAAATACCTTGCTTGATACCTGCTTAGCAGTCAGGTACAATCTCCAAGAAAATCATTCCTGATACAGAAAAACAGAATTTTTGTTTTGTTTCGCTTTTGTCAGAATTGCAAATATTCTCTACATTCTTGCTTTCCAGAACTTATTTGGAAAAAAAAATTTAAATAATGAGTAGTTGCTCACAGGTTATTAGGAACTTCTGGATGTCCCAGTGGAGAACAGGACTCACAACAGAAAATCAAAAAAAGGACATATTATCTTTAAACTTGTATAAATCAGTCAGATTTTGTGCATGAACTACAACTCCAGACCCCTGTAAATTTAGGGAAAAGGGAAAAAAAAGAATTAAGCAAAAGTGCTCTATTCCCCCTGGAGATATGAGACTACTTTTTGATCTCAGTTATGTATGAAATGCGTGTCTGTGTTTTCTGATTTTATCCTACCATAGAATTCAGTAGGGACTACAGTAGAATAGCTGGGCGATTTTTTTATTCTCTTAAAATATTGACTATTCTTTTAGATTTTTATAGCTATATATCTATATAGATATAGATATATACTATTTTAGTTTATTTTTTCTTCATCTAATTCCAATTTTTTTTTGTCTTGATTTCTTACATTCTCCCCTTCTCTCTCAGCCCTCACCTTTTCACGTGTTGCAGTAATCAAATAGCCCTTGGCAGTAAAATCCTCCTGAGCAGTTTCCGAAATATGCAATTTCAGAAGCAGGTTCTTGGGGGACCTCTTTTATCATGCTTAAAAAAACCTTTGCTCTAAAAATTTTGGATCTTGAAAAGACTTAATACATAACACCATTTTTTCCTCATTTCTATACCTACCTTTTTCTACTGAGTACAAAATAAACAGGCAAGATTCCCAAAATCCAAAATTGTACCATGTCTTTGGAACACTTTTGTACTGAGCAGTTAGACAGAAACCACAGTTATTGGTAATTATTAACTCTTGTGTTTTTACTGTGACTTGGGAGCTTGACATTGTCCTTTAGGATGAGGTTTCCTCAAACTGGCCAGTTTTGTATGATTTGCTTCCTTTTTTTCTCAAATTCTAATGAATTTGGCTTAGCTGTTCTAACTTAAGCTACATTATGCTTATACAGTACAGCAAGTAACCATTTACTGGAACAATCTGAAACTTGTTCTTACATCTGCTCTAATGATTAATTTTTTTTTAGTGCAGAATAGGAGTCTGAATGCATCTTTGAATTGCCCTCATAGCAATTAACATTTTCTTGAGAGGCTGAAACAATGACTTTTGGAAGCAAAATTAGCAGCTACTGGAATTCTTTTGTTCCTAGCCCATTATGCTGTTCATTCTAAAATTGTTTTGTGTCACTTTGATTCATAGTGATTCATTGTACCTAAGACCTATTTGTTGTCCATATTTCTTAGCACTTGGATTTCACAAATACTGAATTTTGCTTTTAAAACTTTTTCCAAAAGATTTTGGAGAAGAAAAGAAAGAACACAGCTCCATCTTTGCATTTACAGTGATCTTAGAAAAAATATGCAGATATTTAATATGTGAAGAAAAGATTGTATTCAGCCTTCCAGTTTGATTTCCTTTCTCTCAAAGAGAAAAAAAGCTATTTTAAAAAAAAGGGTGGGGGGAAGCATAATTATTACAGTCGAATAGTTTGAAAAAGATCTTGAGAAGAACATTTCCCACTTCAGGAACTTCTTGTGGCCTGTTTATGTACATGAGGCATCTGCTTACCAGCTCCTTCTATTCTTTCATTTCCAACAATGCTGGCAATGCCATGAGGCTACGTTGTTGTCCATCTCTCTTCAATATGTAGCAGGTTTGATTTCACCTCCTAAATAACTCATATGAAGCATGAAAATCTTTGTCTATGTGACTCAGTGCTCAATTTACCATTTCATTTGCTCATTGCCTAAACAGGAGTATAGTCATGGGCAGTTTCTCTGAACTAGAATTTTGGGAATCTATTCATTTTGCTATGTTTTTTATTGGGTTGGTTTTTTTTTTAAATTTCAATTTTCTATTCTACTACTTCATCTTCATTCTTCTCACTACAGGTGTTCCATCCTTCCTTTTAGTATTGCTCATTTTGTCTTTTTCTATTATTGCTGCAGCACTTCACAGTCTGAAGCTGTTGTTTTGGAGCTCTTTCTCAATCTAAATTTGCATATCCTAGAATTCCTTCCACCTTGGATTGAAATCTATGTCTCATAATGAGTTTCATAATTACAGATAAGACTCACGAATTTTAGATAATTATAAACTTCTGCAAAAAAGCGCCTCTGTTGCAACATTAGGTGATATCTGTCTTTCAGAAGTTTAATGGTTTTGGAAAGAACATACTTTGCTGTCTCAGCTAGGCTTAGTTTCACACTGGTACAATTGCTTTATATATTATAATAACTGAATAGTTCATCTCTTTGCTTCTTCTTTCTCAAATTGTACTACATCCATGATTGAAGGTGTGCAGTGTGTCCAGTGAATTTCTCCTGTCAAATGGCTTTACATGCTCCTGTTTTCTCACTACCAACATTATCTTCCCCAAGCCTCACTTTTTATGTAATTTCTCTCCTAAGTATTTCCGTGGACACCACTTCTTACAGAACAGGATTTTAGCTAGCCCTCTGGTAAGAAGAGATTTACTAGCATTGCAATTGTGAATTCACCTATGGGTTGCAGCTTCCAGCAGATTCCCAGCATCCCTAAGAGAGGCTCTGGTCATTTCTGTTAAGACCATACTGTATTCTTTAAAATGTCATGGGCTGATCGCAAGCCCCTCAAATAGGGATAGTCTCTTTCTTGAAGGACACATCAATCCTTCATCTAGAGGCCACATGTGAATTTTAAGTTCTGTGTACATTAATGTCATGTCCTGTAGTCATTCCAGAAAAGCAGAATGGCTTAACTAGAAAACTATGCATAATGCAGGAGAGATTTTCTTTTACAGTAAGCCCTACAGCATTTATGAGGAATCAAATAAGGAGTTTATTATGGTGATAAGCATTTAATGCAAAACGGACATTCAGCTGATGATCTTAATTTTTCTGACCAAAAATCTGTCACAATTTTGTTGGATTTTTTCCCTCTGTAGTTCTCAATATTCTTATTCTCACTTATATTGATATATAAGAAAAATTAATTGTGTTTAAAGTATAGTTATTTAATTTTTTTTCTTGCAGACATACAAATCATTTAGTTTATTAGAGTGACCTCAACTTGATTTCACAGGTCATTACTGAAATTATGCGTCTTATAATTGCAAATTTCTCTTAAATTGCAGTTTTTAAATTGAGGTTGGAGAAGGTGTTTTCCATCTTCTGCAGCCCCTTACTGTGCTAGGGAGAAAAAGAGCTGTTAGCCCTCATTTCTTGCTAGAGAAAGTGTAAGGACACTAATAGAGTCAAAGTTTAGGAATTTTATGTTTGTAAAAGAATAAACATTCCTTTGCTTGTGTGCTATTTCCCAGTGTTTTATGAGCAGCTATCTTCATCTTAGATGTTTGACAAGCAGAAGATGTAGAAAAGGAGCAATGAGTTATGAAGAATGGTTGTGAACAGCTGTAAGAAAGGCTCAGAGAGAAGTGAAGTGACTGCTGGTAAAGGATGATCTCAGAGCATCGGTGTAAGCTGCACTGTTTGGCTTTGCCTGGAAACGGAGAGTTCAGCATTCCCAGTAAGGAACCAGTTATATAGGTGCAAAGATAGAGAATGAAGACAGAGGTAGCATCATTTTCTATGAACGTGCATTATACAATAAGCATTATTTAAAATCAGTATAGTAGCAGTCAAGTTCTAAGAAGACAGAGAACACTTAAATTAAGGTTATTTGTGCAGTCTTAGGTAGTGTCTTGCATATTCCACTGCTTACAGTGGTTATATGTTATGACATACCATGCAGTCCACTAACAGGCAAAATTTATGTCCCCTCTTCTTCATCTTCAGAAAAGAGGATTTATGCCTCTTTTAGACTGCAAACTAGATAGAGTGCTGTTAATGAATAGATATTTTATAGTTCCTTTTCTTGTACTTGTTTTACATTTCTCCTTTTGGTTTTTTGGGTTTTTTTTTTTTTCCTATTTTATTATGGGGTGGTGATGGAAAAACCTGTCTGTAAACCAGCATTATTAAATCTGTCTGTATGGATCATTACTCTGATATCTAAGCATTTCAAAACCGTTATTTGTCTTTGTTATCTCTTCTCACAAGGGGCTTGTATTTTATGATTTACAACAGGAGAAGTGAATCAGTGTAAAAAATGTGTGATATATTTATGATTTTCAGTGCTGTACACAGTTTCTGATGTATTCTGCAAAATGAACATTTTATCTAGCACTTTATGTATTCCAGCACTGCTTCTGTTGACTGCTATTGCAGGCAGTAGTGTAGTTCTCAGCAGTTGTGCTGATTGGGTATTTGAGACTTGTATCGGGCAGGAAGAAAGTATGGAATATAAAACTGACAAAGATAAAAAGACCAGTGGTATTTTTAGTAAGTTTCATATACTGTTTTATGTTTGCTTTCAAGATATGAAAATAAAAGGAAAGTAAAAATGAAACTAAAGTTGACATTGAATTGAATTGGCAATGACATTTTCAAAATGCAGTACTTTCCATGCAACCATCAAGACTGTTTATCATACTTGTGGGGTCTTTTTAATCTTCAAAATGAAAAATGTATTTCTTTCAGAAAAGTATTTCAATTGAGCCATTTTTCTTAGAATTTCCATTACCAAACCCAGCGCACACTTCACAGTAAAATAAACTCCAAAACCAGACTCTAGTCATTACTTAGGTGTAGTGAGTTCTTCACAGAGAAATTAGTTTCTGATATACATGCGTGGGCCAACCACTGGCCTCCCTGCGACACAGGACATATCAGATGTTCTACCAGCTGTGCTATGGCCATAGCATGACCAAGGTTTATGCCCGCAGCTCATGTGGGGCCCAGCCCTCTCTTGGCCACCCAAAAAAATTGGGGATCTCTCTTTGGCCACGGCTGTGGGGAACTTCTAGTCCCCTGCAACATAGAGACAGGGCTGTTTTATCTGCCTTTTAGAGCACTGTCCTCTATCACAATGGGTTTTGGAGGAGGTAGAAGACAGGAGGATACTATGAGCTGGCCATGACCCTGTCCAGACACAGAACAAGGAAGAAAAGAGGAGCAGCCTGCCTCACTGGTCACTACTCCATGCTTTTTTTCACATGCATGCTGACCTGTCAGCCTTGGCTGGTGCATCTCTTTTTATACACGACTTGGGCTATCTCTCTCACCAACTCCTCCGTGACATGGCCACCATCAATATTCTTCCCTCCGTGGTATGTTCTCAGCGTCACCAAGGGTAGCACCAGGAGTTGGTGGCAGCACTCTATGCAGGTGGCAATGGCTCTGGGACATGAGGAAACATTGCCTTACTGTGATGGTGACAGAACCCTGGTACAGGTGTCAGCAAGAGGCTGCGAATTCTCCATCCTTGGAGATATCCAAAAGATGTCTGGACATGGCCCTGGGCAACGTGTTCTACGTGGCACTGGTTGAGCAGGAGTGATGTTGAACCCAATGACCTCCAGAGGTCCCTTCCAGTCTCAAACATTGTGTGACTATGTGAAAACCTGGAAAATAGTTAATTAATTATTTCTCTCTACACTGCTATTCTCTTAATGTTGGCCCTGGAAAAAGTAATTTTAATGATTTAACACAAGAATTTTCCCGCAGAATCAGATGTTATGCTATCTGGATATTCAAAATGCTTAAGTGAAAGAGAAGTCTCTCTTTTTCTGTAGGTTTTATTTTTCCGTAGGGATTTTTTTCCCTCCCTAGAATTTATTTTTCTTGCCCACTTATTTGAGCTTTTAATCTGAGGACTCAAAGTTCCACAGACAACAATATTTGTTATGAAGGACTTTGATTCATCTTCTAAGGACAGTCCATGTCATGCAGTGAATTTGATCTTGTAGAGGTATAATATGTGACCACTTCAACTAAAAGCTCATTTTCTTTAATAACTTATCTGCTCAATGTTGTTGGAAAGTAGTGTTTGAGCATTGTGCAGATTCTTGGCTTTAAGGAAAACTAACTAGAGGAAAAAGACAGTGCATGTAATCTTGTGACTTACTGATACACTGATGGATCCTGAGCATGGATTGATGATTTTTCATTTGCTGCTGCAAGTCTTCTCTCACCTCAAGTGACAGAGTAGTGACTAGCAGCATAGGTAATCATTCTCTGATACACCAATATTAGAAAAAATTACATACTTATGCTGGACTACAAAAGTTACTGCTAGGCAGAGAATGATGGGGATTATGGTCGGGAAAACCATTGCTGCTGTTAAGGACTGCTGACTCTTGATCACTCTTGATCACAAAGTACTTCTGTGAGACAAACTTTTTGCTACACCTTTCCTTTCTACCTCTCCTAGAAAAGCTTTTTTAACTTGTCCTTGCTCTTCATCTCTTCTTATCTCCCTCCATCAACCATAATCTCCAAACTGACAGTGTAAATCTCTGTCCCAAGCCCATCCTAACCCCAATGTTGTTTCTGAGTAAATCTCTCTAGCTTCTTACTTAAGCTGAGCTCTATCTCTCCTTTGCTCTTCATTGACTATGTGCATTTTCTCAGGCTTCCCATTCAGTTATAGCTTTTCTGGTGTCAGCCTGTTTTATTTATGTAGGTAACCCTAGTTCTTTCTATACAGTTGTCTTTCCTTACCCTGATTTACATGCCCTCTATTTTGTGATCTCCCACCCCAATTTTTAATCAGATTTTTTATTTCTTCCTTCTCAATTTCATTCTTAAGGTGTTGGTGCAAACTGACCCACCTATGGCACAGTGTCAGTCCTCTTTGAAATTTAGTTGGGGTTTTTTGCCTTAATTTTTTTAAATAAGGACCTTTGTGAGTACAAGTGGAAGGTGTTTTTTGGTCTGATTTTTTTTTTTTTTTTTTAAGACAGAGCTAAGAAACTTTTTGAGGCAACTCAAGGTTTGCCACCCTAACCCTGTAATAAATAATTTTAACTTTGGGATATATGAATATGCAATTTAGTCAAAAGAAGACAGGTCAAATGTTTGAGAATCCTTACTGAGAACGCAGAGTGTTCTGACCTTTTTTTTTATGTCAAATTATAGCAAGTTTGTGCTGATGATGTGTGAAACTGGATTCCCCCAGACCCCACACAGCTAGGTTTGGTCAGATTTTTAAATGGGACTTTGTTTAAAGAAACTGATCCACAGTCTCGTGATTCAAACCACAAAACTCCTTGATCGTTTTGAAATAAGTTTGTTAAGATTTGTTTTACACGGGCTAACATCTCCCAGTTTCATTCACAGAAGATGGGCAGAGGTGATTGAAAAGCAGGATATTAGAAAGATGACTGTTGTCCAGCCTTAATTATAGGTGACTCTAATAACCACTTTTATGATTATGTGAAGGACACAAATTTATCTATATCAAATTTATCCTTTATAAGCATATCCGGGCTGGCTTTGGTGATTGTCTCAGGCTGGCCAGAGGTGAGACCACTCCAATCTGAAATTTGTGCAGCTGCTTCGGCATGACACTACCCGGACTGGTCACTCAGGCTGGGCCCTTTAATACATGATGAGATGGCTATCTTACACCACAGAAGTTTAGTGTTCCTGGTGCAAGCTTGGTGCAAGAGCAAAGCAAGCCGGGGTCTCTCAATAGAGGCTGGTTCAACTTCATAAGGACTGTGGCAGTGATATAGTAAAGAACACATCTTGTTCTGGAGAGCCAGTGCTATTCGTAAATCAAAAGTGCAAGACGCAATTAAGACATGCTCTCAACTCAAGTGCTGTTTTACAGTCTTACAAAAGGTTGGGGTTTTTAAAGTCAAATGCCAGTTTACCCAGGTGGTCTCAAAGCAAACGAAAAAGTAGGCCATTTTAGGAAGATTAAATTCAGTTTTTCCATACTGCAGGCTGCTTAATCACGCACTTACCAGTGAGCATGTGGCATCACTGAAATGTAGCATTTGCTGAGTGGCTTCCTTTTTTAAAAAAATCTGAAATATAAATATGCATCTAGGGAAACAGAACTTGGAGTGTAAATCTCCATAGCTAAACATGAATTTTGTTGTTTCCATAGATCTTCAAATTCACTTATGAAGTGTAAAATGTCTTTTGCATTTGTAACACACCTGCTAACTCATCGCCTCTATCTTGCAACTAACTGCAGTGGTAAAAATTAGAGAGGGTAAAAGCTGGCTTTCTCATCAAGAAAATATATACTAACCTGCTTTCACTTTGTAGTATCAGTGCAGGATTTTTGTCCATGATCTTGTAAGAAGCAGACGCATCTTTGAATCCCTGAAAATACATTTATTGGCACCCTTGTAATACTCCAAGTACTTTTTAGAACTGAACTGTAGAGTTGAATTCTTTGACAAATCTCTCTTGGCCTTTTTGAGAGCTACTTTTAAGTGTTGTAGTGTTGCGTATGGAAGTACCTGCTTAGCCCTGCCATGGGACATTGTGTACCTTTCTTATTTGCCCTGTCTTGACATGTTTAAAATCCTCACTTACCAGCAGGCACACCACTGATACCTCTGAGCTTTAGATTTTTCTCAGCCTGAAGATCAAAGAGGATTATTGCCTCAAACTGAACCCTGTCAGTATGTATCAATAACTGCTAATTATTAGCTAATTAGCTAATTTTATTTCTTTCTATAGTTATATCTATACACAGCTATCTTTAGGCTTTTTGTTGCTGTAGTTATAATGGATAAATCAGATCATCCAGGAAAGAAAAAAAAGAGGAGGGGAAGTAAAATGTGAAAGTATTTAGTATTTACTACTGAAATTCTAGAAGGGATTACTTCTGCTATGTGACCTGTAGTCTCTTTAAATATATAAATAGAGCAATCTCTTTATATACCAAAAAAAGAAATCACATACTAACTAAAGCAATAAAAGTACTAAATGCTCAGTGGAAAATGTTTTTTCATGTTGATATTCTAAATATGTATTATAAAATTAATTGTTCTTATATGGAGTTTTTTTATAATTTAAATTCTTCTTCTTGTCCCTCAGTGCTGTTACCATTTTTGGACTGTATATGTTATTTGTTTTGCAAGGAAAGTGTGGAAAGGCGCGTTGGAAGAACTTGCTGTGGTATATTAGAAGAACACAGTACAAGTTGAAAAGTTTTGAGGAGAGAACGTGACCAAGGAAACTAGTTTTGCTTTATACCATATTTTTCCCTCCCTTTTTCTGCTGTGGAGGAGTGTTGTGTCAGAAAAACTCATGACAAAGATATAAGGAATAGTGGAAGAGAAAAGGAGGAATAAAAGCGTACGATGCTTTCCTGAGAAAGCATTATTTTCCCAAAGATTGTCTATGCCATTTATGATTATGTAAAATGAAAAGGGGTACAGGTTTCAGATAGGGTCACTAGAGCAATAGTGATTCCCAAAAGTCCTTTGAATCCAGGAGTTATTCCGAGTTAATGCTGGGGAACAGCAAGCAAAATAGCTTTTCAGTCACGATTTATTTTGTTGCTTAGGCACTACAAATTTCTCTCCTAAGAAACACCCTGATATTTTATTTGATTTAAATGAGAAACACTGGCACTGATGGTGAGCATAGAGAGCATTTGAGCAAATTAGCAAAGGGGTTACTGCATCCATATGTGCGTTGCTTTGGGGATTAGATGAATCTATTCAGTGAGTCAAATGACTAGATTTAAATATCCCACAGATTCGAGGAGATTTGTGGGAGCTGTCTGTATTCAGAAAGGACATTTACCAAAGGAATAAGAAACTGTGATAATCCAGTGCATTTTAAATCGGAATCTGAATACTTGTTTAAACGCAATGTGATTCAACTTCTAACGGTACCAATCGAGGCAAACTAAGATGGCATTTTCAGAAATAGTAACTTAATAAGTACACTCTGAAGATTCATAAATCTCCAAAAACTTTCAAACTTTGAATGTTTGGTCACAATATCCAACGCCTTTTTTATCTTCTCAAAATGTTAGCAGATATTGATTTTATTTTTTCCCATGAATGCCACAGAAACAAAAAGCAAACAAAATTTTGCTTTTCACTATAGTTTTTTGGAAAAGCTGATATCCAAGAAAAAATGCAGAAGAGCATAGAAGTGTTTCATCAATATTTTGACTTATAAAATACTCTGGTGGGGAATTTTATACAATAGTTGCAATACCTAGGAGAAAGAAATTCAATATATGTCAACATATTCTTTTGTAAAATAAAGTTAATGAATGAATGTCTGGTCTTATTGACTAATATTTTCAAAGGGCTCTCCTGGGTCAAATCCTGCTAGGTGTCTATGGACCTTAGCACAGAAGAACTTGAAGTTCTGGGCATTTTGGTGGTTTGCCCTAAAGGGATAGCATTGTTAATGCTGCTCACTGAAAGAAAATCAATGAAACTGGTGGTTCTGTGTTCTCTGCATCATAACAACTTTTAGGTTACTGGAAATTAATGGAAATTTCACATTTTCCCTTTATTTCCTTTTTTATTTTTACTTTTAAATTATACTTTGATTCTTCTCTTTCCATATGATTGGTTTTTTCTAGTATTTCATTTGTTTGAAAATTCAAACAAAAAAATTTTCTTATGAAGTTTTCAGGTTTTGTCTTATGACGTTTTCAGGTTTTGCCTTATGACGTTTTCAGGTTTTGTCTTATGACCCTTCCAAAAACTAACTGAAAGTCTTTTCATTTGTATTACTCCCTTCAGGATTTTGACTAAGTTTTGGCTTGAAGAGTTCTTTAAAATGTCTGCAGCTAACAGTATTAACATGAAAGGAATCAGCCCATTAACACAAAATCAAATTCTGAATTTTAAAATTTGTGGGTAGAATTACAGGATTTAAATCGATGCTAGTGGCAATGCAACTGCACAATTTGAGATTCTGTTAGCAATCAAACAGAGCCTAACGTGGTGCATTGTTCTGCTTTTGGCTGGGGTAGAGTTAATTTTCTTCACAGTAGCTGATATGGGTCTGTCCTTTGGGTTTGTGCTGGAAATATTGTTGATAACATAGGGATATTCTTGCTACTGCTGAGGAGGGCTTGCACAGAGCCAAGGCCTTTTGTTCTCCTCAAAACACCCCACCAGCGAGTGGGCTGGGGATGCATGAGAAACTGGGAGAGGACACAGCCAGGACAGCTGATCCCAACTGACCAAAGGGATATCCCACACCATATGGCATCATGCTGAGCATATAGAGCTGGGGGAAGAAAAGGGAAGGGAGGCAAAGTTGAGAGTGATCTCATTCGTCTTTCCAAGTCACTATTACATGTGATGGAGCGCTCCTTTCCTGGAGATGCCTGGAAACCTGACTGCCCATGGGGTTTTCTCACTTTTTCACTTCTGATTCTCTCCATCACCCCACTGGAGGAGGTGTGAGTGGCTGTGTGGTGCTTAGCTGCCAGCTGGGATTAAACCTTGACATAGATTAATGGTAATTTCAGCACTTGCATCTGAAATTCTGTAGTTAATTTGTCTCATTTTATTGATTTCTAATTCTGAAATGGAATAGTTGTTATTGCTTGTATGCTTGTATGATTTTAATCTGCACAGGCTTCAAACATATAATTTTTAAAAAGTTGCAAATGTACCAAACCCTCAGTTCTAGAAAGAGGACACGGTGTTCTTCAAATACATGTGCATGTCAACAGTAGAGCTCTTACAGCAAGGTCACTGTCAGTTGATTTAATGCTTAGACTCCAGTAGAAAGTGCTTAGAAGTCCAACCATTATCGTATGAGTCACTTGACACTGTGGATAGAGTGAACTTCTGCAGATATGCACGTTAGAACGCTGGCTGTCACTAACTTGTGACTGATAGTGTGAGGTGGCTAAATGATCAACTTGATGTTTGCATGCCTTGAAAACAGATAATAGATCTATGAAATCTGGCAGTATATTCAAGGCAACACACATAAAATACACTAATGTGGCATTTAAATTGATGAAAACTGCCAGCATCGTAAGGGAATGCTTTTCCATGTCTTCTATATCCTTCCACAACTAAAAGTTTCAAGGTCTTTGATCACTGTGTGATCAAAGATCATGAACTTTCATGGCACCCACCTCATATGCTTAAGGCTTTCCTATGAAAATCAATAGCAAATACAGAATCATTAACTAAAACTTGGCTTAGTTCACTGGGCAGCGTTAATGCTACCAACATCACAAGTTATTTAACAAAAATCAATTTCAGTTTCAAAGATGATTTGTGACCATCATTCTACAGGAAACTACCCTAGTGGCAGAAAAATTAAAATAACTTTTCCTGTATGTCTACACTGATGTACAAATCTAAAAAGCAGATGATATATTGATAGTAAGATTGACACTTGCTAGTTTCTCTTTGATATGAAGTTGTAATTACAGGAAAAAAACATAAGCTTATGGCAGGAATTGTGCTGGACCAAAAGTATTTGAAATAGTTAGGATTCTCATACGTTCTTACATCATGGGGGGAAAAGTGATGTTAAAAGTTCTCAGGATTTTAGAGTGTTATTGGTAAGTGATAATAGCATTCTAATTGCTCATTCCCAGAGTCAATTATCATGTGGCAAAGGTTGCTACACTAATCTTTTAATAGATTGTGAATAGCTGGTGTGGGAAAAAAAAAGAAGTTTAATAAAGTTTAATAAAAATGGACCTAAAACGCTATTTCACATCTCTCTCTTATTTGAACTTTTATAAGAGGAGTAATCAGTGCTATGAATGGATAGACACCTGGAATTACTCTTCAAAAACCTTTTGCCCAAACCAGGGGAATTGCTCCTGTTAGTGTCTGTTTGATGAAGTTTCTTTAGGCAGAAGGACACTGTACAAACCTATCAGCATAGACTTCTGCTGTCTTCACTTCCCTACTACTTACTGACATAATTTAAGTGCTTGTGGAGGAGACAAAACCATTACATTTCTCAGCTCTTTAAAAACTAGCTGTCAAGAAATGTTCAGGAACCCAATTTCTTGCCAATATGTTTTAATAAAAAAAAGTGTAAAGAAATGGTAGGATTTTTGGAAGGACTCAAGAGAATTCTGAAAGAAAACAAAATAAAGTTACATAACAGTGTGCTTTTAAGAAGGGATGTAGTTAGATTCCATGAATCTTAGTATTCACATGAAACATTTGAGAGGCTTCTGCTGACAGCACCTTTTCCTCTGAGCTGATGTCGACATAGAAGGAAGCTCTCAGGTCCTCAATGCTCTCCACTTGCGGCAAACAGGAGGCAGAAAAGGTTTAGTTAAGAGAATTTTGCTTTGCCCACCATTTCTGAAGTGTTACTTTGAAAGAAACTTTAACTCCAGGTGACCTAAACATCTCAAGCTGTGAAACTGCAATCAAGGAAAGTGTAAACTCTCTGTCAAGAACTGTATGATTTACATGATGAACATTCTGGTGATGTTACGCACAGAAATAAGACGTCACAACAAAATAACCTCACTGAACAATACCATGTTCTGGTCCTCATATATACATATTAATTAAAGCTGAAATGATATCCCTCATAAGGTGGCAGAGCCGTGGAGTAGAACCAGAGTGTTTCTCAGGGAGGTTAACAGTGCCAACTCACTGTTGGGAAACATTCTTGGGCAATACCATGAAACATTGCAATTACACAGATGGTGGTCAAGACAGCACAGACATTGTCAAACAGGAAAGGTTTTGTGTTTGTTTTGGGTTTTTTTCTTGTATTTCCCAATATAGACCTCTGACAGAGTGGCAATGCTCTCTTTTAACATGTATAGGTTTTCCCTATTTCTCTTCTCTCTAGATTAAAAAAAACCCAAACAGACCATAAGAAAGCCCCACTAGTTAATGATCATATTTGTAAATTCTTCAATATCACTTACAAAAAGATCCCATTATCTGAAAGTTGTAAAATTTCTGCAACTTTCTTTTAAACAGTAATATAGTTTTTTCCTTCTGGACTCTGTTATTGATTATAGTATCTGCCAGGGAGATTGAACCTTCCTTCTGCGTTTACATATCAAATAACTAGATTTTCACATCTTCCTGAAGAACTAATTAAAACCTTGATTCTTTTTAATGGCAATTATGTTTTAAAATATTAAGGGCTAGCCTGTCTGTGATGATGTATGGAGATGAAAATTATCAGACACCTTCAGCAACTGTTATGCCATGGCAATACTAAATTTTCCAGAAGAGGGAAGTGTGGGTTTTTTTAAGATTTAGGACTGATACTCTGCACATCATAGTGTGGAGCAGAATTTTGATTCTGACAGCATGGACATGGTCCCGGACTGCAGCTGTGAACTTGCAAGAGGGGGTTGCTTTGGTTTTTTGTGGTTAGCTAAGTTAATAAATTTGCTGTGTAAGATGTCAGCCCAAAACTTTTCTTTGTTTAGATCGTCTGAAGACAATGGTGTAATAGGGGTGTAAAGAAAAAATCAAGATGGCAACAAATTGTTTATAATTTTTGTTAACCTTTGTAGTCATTGTAGTCAATACTACTCTCTAAGTTTACAGTTACCAAAGGAATAATATGTTTCAAGATTTGATGCCTGAAAGGAATTCTGAAAATTTCTGCTAGAAATTATGGGTGGATAGCTAGTAGTTATTGACCATAGAGTTATACTTTAATTAAGTCCATACATTGCATTTGCAGTGATTATAATGACACTATGAATCATTAGTGGGAAATTGAATGTTGGGTTTGGGTTTAATTTGGTTTGGTTTGATTATTTTTTTAGATCTCTTCCTTATTCCATTAACTGTTTCTTGTTTGTTTATTAACTTTTTTAAGTAAAATTCTTCAAGGTACCACTTGTTTGCATTTTTGTTCAGGTTTTCAGATGGAAAGAACATAGCAAATTCTGATGAATTTGAAATCTATGCGACAGTAGAAAATAATGCACTCCCTTGGACTTGAAATCCTTGCAATTTATTTTAAAAAATAATGTTACTCTCTGAGACAAAAACAAATGGTAAGATTTAGTATAGAGTGCCCTTGTAGTATTTAACTTAACAATATTTTCATATTATGCAACTCCCCTCATGTTAGAAACAATGTCTGGGTTAGTTTCAAAGGAGTTATACTGAAGATTAATGTTATTCTTTATAGAAGTGGATTCAATAACCTTTACACTTCCATATCGTCTATTGTGCCCAACTCAATGATTTTTTTCTCATCTATAAATCTAAGAAACCGTTTTATTTCAGCTTTTCTTCATGCCTGATAAAAGCTTCAGGATTACCTACATGTCTAATGAAACTACTGCCAATTTACAAAAATACATTAGAGGTTTATGCAACTGTTATTTCACTCTTTAATCTTGTTAAGCCGTTGAAAAGCCTCAGAACAGGAAGACTGTTTTTACAGTTGAAGCCTGTTTTCTGCCTTTATGCTTTTATTGGCCAAATGGAATTATCAGTTATTATCTCAAATCACTAAAATACCACCTCCAGTCACACTATTCCTTGGCAAGGGATGTGTGTGCTCCTTTCAGTTTCTGACAATACTGGCAAGACCTGATTATGGTAGTGAGTGGTTTTAGTCTACCTACAGCTCGCTTTTGGTGCCAAGGGAACATTCAAAGTTTTGAAAGTTACTTTTTGTTTTAAGCTTTACATATTTCATCAGTAACTCTCCTTTCAAGTCTCTCAGTACACACCTTGATTTGTATTTTCAAAGAAACCTGAATGCTTCTAAAGGTGCAGCATCTAGTTCCTTTTAACATTGTTTGAGTCTCTGTCTGAATCTGGTTTTATCATTAGGAAACCTTGATTAATCAAGGGACTTTTTGCTCTTTTGTTAGGTATACAACTATCCATAAACAGTTGCTTTTTCAGGCAACTTGCCCAGAGACTCCTTCATTTTAATCTTCCCTCACTTTGGCTTGGGTGTTTCATGCCTCACTCCTCAGATAAAATCCATTCTGTGCCTTTTTCCCCGTCCTCATTTTTCCCCCTCCATTTGCGGCATCTTTAGGAGTTTGTTTGTCACAAAGTTTGTTTGATATTATTTACAAGAATTATACAATTATAGATGTGGGTTTATGAAAACAAAATTTTTATATCTAGTGTTGGTATTTAGAATTAAGTAAATGAAACATCTTCTGGTTTTTATTCTGCTAAACTATATATTTAAACTTGGGATTTTTTCAAGGTAGACCTATTTTTACTTGTATCCAAATCAGAAATACAGCCCTAGTCTGTTCCAAGACGTGCACAGCACCACAGCCAAGTATGATTGAAAAGGTCACTGAGAGCTTCCTGGGCTCCTTGTTTCTGTTAGCACTTGGGGATGAGTCAGTGTTGGTTTGTGTTTGCCAACAACCTCAGGTGACAAACTCAACATGTGGGGCTGCCCTCATTCCTGTTCTTGCTAAATATTGAATCTTTTTCTGTGCTGCACTATGAGCTACGACAGTGTAATAATGACAAGAGTGTCTCAAGTTCTCATGTAAAAGCCCTTCCTTGCCCTTCAGCTGGCTCTGCTAGCCATAGGCTTTCTTCCATCGAGTTGAAGAAAATGTCTTAATTTAATCATATTTGATTTTGTTAAGAAATGCCTGGACCAGTGCATAATTTTAATTTTTTCCATCTGGATAATGTTTTTAAGGCCACTGAAAATTGTAATGCACATGAAGAATTAAAAACTGGAGAAATATTCTTTAGAGCCTTAACTAACACCTAACTTATTTAAGCCTTATATTCTGGCTAGGTACAATTTGATATTCTGCTCAGGTGATGTCTGGGTGAGGAGAGGTAGAGCAGTAGCTGTTCAGGTTTCAGCAGTTTCTTAGAAATTCATTCATTCATTCTCCAACAGTGTGGAAAGATGATGATTCTGCAAAGAGGCAACCGCAAACATCCAAGAGGCAGAGCTCTGTGGAGGGAGCAGGAGTGACGCTGAGGCGGAGCATCAGCAGCTCCTGGTGTCTTTGGGAAGCTGTCATGGCCTGGCAGCTCCTCCCTTTGTCAGCCTGCAGGAGGACTTTGGCTAAGTCCCTGCAGGGTGGTTAGGCGGGGCTGACACATGGGGAAATAATCACAAGGGTTAGTAAAGACCTGTCAGGAAAAGTGGTCAAGATTAATAGATATAGGCATTTAGGTCTGCCTGCAATAGTTAAGCATTCCCAATCTGGTTTAGATATCTTCCTTCAGGAGAATTCTTCTGAATTTTTACTATAGAAAACCAGATATATTATCTCCAGGTAAAGCTTTCTGAATATCACTCTTGGAATACACTCTAAATAAAATTCTAGTTGCATTCTTTTATTTACCTATGAGTTTTTCTTTGGGCTTCAGTGTCGCCAAAACAGGGTTTACTTTTCTTCTCATCTATATTGATGGTCTTCATATATTTCTTCTACTGTATTAAATCCTACACTTATCCTATCTAGCTTTGATTTCCTTGCTGCCTTCAAGCCTCTATTAGATAACACAGTGCATAAAGATGAATAAATAAGATTGATTGATACTGAATATAACATACAACCTTTGTTCTCTAGCATGGAAATTGAGCAATGCAAACACTACAAATATGCATTCAGCAAAGGCACTCTGGGCTGAGATGCTAACTTGGTCAAAAATTGGTTAAATGCAATATCACTAAAACAAGCTATCAGTGTCATTTTCAACAGTCTTCAAGGTTCTGATTTTGTGCATTATAGACCTATGTGCCTAACTAAAAAAACAAAAAATCACATTATCCTCTGGTGTATGTATTAAATAAATAGTAAATAATGGTTCCTGCTAGCAAAATGGCTAGCAAATTACTATAGTTTGTTTGTATTTATTTCATAAATATCTTCTCACTTATCTGCACCAGCAACCTGCAACTCACAGAGTATTTAGAAGTTCTGCTTTGGATATTTACATTTTATTTGGTCTATGATTGGCAGGTATTATTTCTATACTAGTGCTGACGATTTAAACATTTAAAAGAGGAGAAAACAATGATTACTTTTTCCAGTGGCAAAAGAAATAAAACCAACTGAAACTTAATTTGAGCTGAGTACCTAATTCACTTTAAATTTCTTAGAAAATGGGATGCAGCAGGGACTCCTCCATAGGGCCACAGCTTCATCACTGCTGATGTGTTGCACACACTACCAAAGCCCCCAAAGGGACCCACAGTCAGACAACTGTCAAATCAACCAGAGAACTGGATAGGAGTTCGTGAAGGCTTTGTATCAGGGATGAGAGTGCAAATGGTATCTGATCTGACACGAAGTTACACTGGCAAAGGCAATATCTAATCCAGCATCAAGCATGACAGAAAAAAGTTAAACTTTCAATCATTTTTAATGTCTGAAGCACCTGGGAGGAGGCAACTGATGCAAACTGATGCTTACTGATGCAAACCAAGTGCTTCAAGTCATAGGACGAAGCATTTGTGACCTAGAACTAGAAGACTTCATTTGCTGTGTTATTGAACCATGTTTCTAGTCAAATTCAGGGCAAGTATAAGCATAGGGATATACTGCTTATCCCAATGAGTTTGAATCCTGAAGAACAGCAAGCACACATGCCTAGGAGAATATCAAGGAAACAAATTTCATGACAGGGATGGGCTATCATCCATGTGATGATGTAGGTTGGGCAGGTGATAGGTACACAGCATAGTGCTCCAAAGTTCATTCCTGTGGGGATTAGTTAGGTGGTCTGTTGGGTTTTCATGGCCAGGTTTTGGTAGTGGAGAGCTACAGGGGTGGGTGCTGTGTGGAAAGCTGCCAGCAGCTTTCCCCATGTCTGACAGAGCCAGTGCTAGCTGGCTCCAGGACAGACCCACTGCTGGCCCAAGCCAAGCCCATCAGCAGTGGTGGTAGTGCCTCTGGGGTAACAGAGTTAAAAAGGGGACAGCGAACCCCGTGCAACTGCTGCTCAAAACAGGAGTGAGAATATGTGAGAAACAGCCCTGGAGACACCAAGGACAGTGAAGAAGGAGAGAAAGGAGGTGCTCCAGGCACTAGAGCTGAGATTCTCCTGCACCCCATGGTGCAGACCGTGGTGATGCAGCTGTGCCCCTGAAGCCCATGGAAGACCCCACACTGGAGTAGAGATCCACCTGCAGCCCTGGGACAACTCCACATCAGAGCAAGTGGATGCCTGAAGGAGGCCGTGACCCCATGGGAAGGCTGTGCTGGAGCAGGCTCCTGGCAGCACTTGTGGGGCCATGGAGAGAGCCCACACTGGAGAAGGGTCGTCCAGGGCTTGTGACACTCTGAGTGACCCACCCTGGAGCAGCCTCTTCCTGAAGGACTGCATGCTGTGGAAGCAAGCCTCACTGGAGCACTTTGTGAAGGACTACAGCCGGTGGAGAGGACTCATATTGGAGAAGCTCATGCGGGATTGCCTCCTATGGGCAGGGGCCCATGCTGGAGCAGGGGAAGAGTTTGAGAAGTCCTCCCCTGAGGAGAAGGGAGTGGCAGAGACAAGGTGTGGTGAGCTGACTGAAACCCCCATTCCCCTCCCCCATCCCACTGCAGTAGGAGTGAACAAGTGACTGTGCAGGGCTCAGCTGCCTGTAAGGGTCAATGCAGAATGGACAGAAAAAAATTATGTCTTTTATTGGGCCAAATATATTTGCATCTGAAATGGTTTTTATCCCTCTTTTTTTCCGTTTTTCAACTATGTCATTGCTTCACGTGCCTGCAGCAGCAGATAAAATGCTCCTATGGGTTCTATTAGTCTCCCAATCCTCAGAAAAACAGTATTTAAAGGACTTCCTGCACAAGAGATTATACCTCTGATTACTAACCCTTAATAGATTTTTCTATAAAGTTCTATAAACTTCTCCCACTGCTTTTTAAACTGCTGTAAAGGTTTATAGTGCGCATCCCCTTGTGTCAGAATTCCACACATTAACTATGAGCTATGAAGAATTTCTATTTTGTTTGGTGGCTTATTTTTTAGTTACATTACTTTGACCTCCCTAGGCTTTATTGGACTAGTCCTTCCTCTTTCATTTTCTCAGTGTAACATATGACTTTACAGGGAGTATTTTACCCCTTACTAGCTGTTTCTTTCCACAATTTGAGCAGCCTTTATGACTGTCCATGATTATCTCTCTAATTTTTTCCTGCTTCCTTTTTGAGATGGTTGTGGGGGTAGTAGAAATAGCAAAGAACACCCGGGACAGCTTTATACAATATCATACAACATCATAGTATTTGCTGTATTGTTTTCTTTTTCCTTTTGTAAATGTCTATTTTCTTTTTTTACTGCTCCTGAGTATTGAGCTGACATTTTGTCTGAACTGTTCATTACAGGTCAATTCTAAAGATCTCATTCCTGTGTGGCAAAAGTAATCTCAGAGCTCATCACCTTGTATGTAAAATTGAGATTGTTTTTCCCCATGTGCATCACCGTGTATTTACCAACACTGATTTAATCTGCCGTTTCATTATCAGTTTATTTCTTCTGCAGTTCAGTTGCCCTTGTTTTTATTACCTTGAATAACTAACTATCACCAGCAAAATTTGGCTTCTCTTGGCTTCTTCCTCCCATTTTTCAGATGATTTATGGAAGTTTTGAAAAGTCCTGAAACAGCAAAGATCCTGTGTGACTCCACTTTAATTATTAGCTAAATAAATTTAAAGTTCAACCACTAAAACTGTATTAGGCTATTTATGTTGTTGAATTTTTCCCTTTTAACAATATGGGTACTGAATTTTATTTAGGTGGTTATGAGTTTTTTAAATACCAAATTTTTAACAACTTTGAGCAGATATGAGCAGTCAAGGATATAATTTGACAGACTTCCTTGAGCCATGAGAGGTTTTTTTTCTGCTTATCTACAGTCTTTGTATTTTTTATGGAGACAATTTACAGAGCCTCATGGTTCTCAAGAGATTTTATTGATGTGAGTGGAAGCAATCACCAACAATGTGATATCGAGAGATAGTGCTAGCCTAGCATTTATTATGTGTTCTTATGTTTCCATATTGTGTGATTGTGGAGAATGTTCATGTGGATATGTTGATCCTAAATTTCAAAGAAACTGTTAGGAAAACTTGAATTATCTTCATTTCATAAGCCTAATTTTACTTTAAAGCGTTGTGCACCTAGGTTTCAATGCAGTATTTGGCACTTTTGTTTGCACTAGATTAGATCACTACTGATCATAGTTTGTTTCAAAATATTATTTTAAAATATATATTAAATTCCTTAAATTTGGCAGGTTCCCAAACCTTCAAAGTAGCTCTCTCCCAAAAGGCTTTTCTGTTTGCGAGTAGAACATGTCAGATAATATCTGGAAATGAAGATTGAAAGTGGTCATAATATTATCTGAACAATAGAAATAATTGCATCAGGCTAATGCTCTAGAGATTATACATTCAATCACTTTTAAGACTTTTTGAAATGTGCTTTCACACCAGGGGTGGGTGAGAGTGCTTTTAATGGAGGAAAAATATAAAATCTGAGGAATCAAGTATTTTTTCTGGTTTTATTATGCTTGAGCAAAATTCATTTTAAGGTCACTGGGAATAGCCCAAAAAATTCCCTTAAATTCAATTGAAGACATTGAAGTCTGTTGTTAAATCTTTTGCAAAAACAACAAAACAGAGAAACATAAAAAATTATGTCAAAAATAATATTTTCATTAAGATTGAAACATCCTACAGTAACATGCTGAACTCATCCAAATTTCAGAGAGGAAAGGTCACTATCTTTTTTTGTGGGGGGGGGTTATGACATTAAAAGACTAGATTTAAAACTATATGCACGTTACTGGTGCTGATCTATGTTGCATCTTGTCCATGCTTCATTTTTATACTAGCAAAACAAAGTAGTTTTTCCTTATCTAAATAAAATAGTCTCTTGTTTCAGAACAGAATTAGTTTGGAATAATCATTATGCAAAGACAATTTCAAAATCATTGAACTGACATGCATCTTATTTGCAGTGTTTTTTACAGAGTCTTTAGTATTTTAGGATTGGGTTTTTTAAGCTGTTGGAGTGTGTCCATATGCTCAGTGGAACACAAACTTTTTTCCATTCAGTTCTATGTCAACAGAAGAGAATATTCAAAATATTTTCTAAACTCTCTATAAACTTCAGAGTATAATTAAAATTAGTAGAATCTGCAGAAGATTTATAAGAAGACTTAGAGTCCCACATCATAATAAGACTCTAAAATTGCTACTTATAGAGAAACTCAGAGAACAAATCCCCAGGACTTTAAGGGAGTATAGCAAAGATTTTTAAGAATTTAAAACCAAAAATTTTATTTGTGTTTACATTTCTGCTGCTTTTGCTGTACCAAGCTGAACAACTTGTGTTTGGCTGAGACAATTACTCCATGAGGGCACCCTGTGTTGGCTTGAAGACATAAAGATTAGAAAAATTCAGAACTCTGCTATCAGTGACGCTCTGTTTTGATAGCTGGCTAAGTCACTTTTTAGCAATTTGTGCGACATTTGCCATTTGAGTTGGCCATCAGCTTCTAAATACTCATTGTTGTCATGCCTTTTTCTATTAGACTGAACAGTACCTGATACTTTTAGTACTTGATCTCTGAAGTAGTTATATATTGCAGTCAACACACCTCTTAATATCTTTTTTGGTAAGCTAAGCGGGCTGTGCTGTAGGTGTCACGTGCAGAAATGCATTTTCTACTGCACAAGTAATATTTGCTACTGTCTTCTGTCTTCTCTCCAGTTTTTTCATCTCTTTTTACAAATTGTGGACTACAGTCCTATATTATTCTGATACGTTTCACTTATATTACATACAAATAACCACCATTCCCTTCTTTAGACAGCCACAGCTCATGTTGTCATTTTCTGCAGCAAAATTGCATTGACAGTTTGTGTCAAATTGTCTACAGGCTGTACATGTGCTATTTTTATGGTTCAGTCTTAATTCTGCCAGTTATGAACTCTGTTCCTCAGTATATAAGTTTTTAGTTTATAAAGCTTCATTCATCTTGTTTGAGTTTGACACAGCTCCTTCTGCTACTTCAGTTGCTTTTACTTTGCTGTATTTTATGGTATAAGTGTCTGATGCTTGCTCAGACACATATGATCAAAATGATTTAAAATAAGACTCTGGTACAGAAAACTGTGTATTTTAATGACTAGCTTTTTCAGAAAATAAGAACTAAATAGAGTATTTTCACAAATCCTATTCATTATTCCGAGTTTGAAAAGAACATTTCCATAGTTTTGAATCACAAGGTTGTAGAAAAATAAAAGATAGACTCTGCAAATGAGGTCTAATTTTAGCCAAATTTTATCAGATATGTCTGAGGAAATGGTGAGCATTAGATAAATTTGAATGGAGAAGATTTGGACCCCTCACACCTGATAATCTGTAGAAAATTACCGTATAATCTGTTGTTTCAAAGACCTGTTCTACTTTGTTGCCCCTTCACTCGGCTCTGCATCCTCTATTTTGCCATCACTTTTATTAAAATATCTCCATGCTCTTTACAAAATGTCTTTGCTTAACCTCAGATTTAGTCTTTTTTTTCCGCAATACATAATCCTAAGAAGGGAGAGAAGCTTCCTTAATCACTGCATCTATTATGGACTGTAGTGATTTTGTCTGTACAGTTTTTGAATTCTCAATGAGATACCGTGGGTGCCTGATCTCTCTGTTTCAACTTTGATCTCCCTTAAAAATATTAGCTTCTTAATCCAGTTGGTTACATTATTTGTCAGGGTAAGAGTTATCTCAGAAGGTGTCTTGGTGAGTCATTAAATGAAAATGGGCTTTTATTCACATACAGGCATTGAGGACAAAAGGAGGCTTATCAGGAGGCAAACTACTTACAGGAGTCTCTGACTGCCCAAGCAAACTGATCTGGGCCTGACTTTACAAATAATATTATAATACAGGAGGGTTTTACTATAAGTATTGAGCAATGTCCTCTCGGTTCATGATAAAGGAAAATACTTCACAAGGTTAGAGAAAGTTTGCATCCAAGCATGAACGGAGCCAAATCCTCAATATGAGCTAAAGAAGAAAGTTTGTTTCCCTAATGTTCGAACTGAAGAGGTTTTATGTTTCATAAAGAGTAAAGAGTAATATTATATTAACAAATATGGTGCAGAGTCTGTGCACCCAGACTTATTTTCTTCATTGCAAAGCAGTGAAGTGGACAAGTGAAAGCCTGTGCTCTCTGGAAATGCTGGGGAGGAGCATGGGCAATACAGTAAGGCTGAGCAATTGTGAGATTTCAGTTCACTGGAGCAGGAGACGATACTAATATGCCTGTGCTGTGAGAGATCATGCCTGCACTCGGCTCAGACTCCCTTGTCTAATAAAACATGATGAATCCAAGTACAGGACCTGCTGGCAGGAATCTCAGCGTCTCAACAAAGTGTTACAAGGCTCTTTCATGGCAAGTGACTGAAGAACACAGCCTTAATACTTCTGTGTCTTAACTCATTTTCTGTTTGAAATCTGAATTTCTTTTCCTTTTTATTAGTTGACTAGTTAACACTGTATATGAAACAACATATGTTGACAAGCACATATGCTTGTAGATATTGAATGATCAAATAAGCTATTTCCAGCTATTTCCATAGCTTCTCCTGTTTTTTAGAGTGACTGCAGTTCCCATGCTGCATTCTTGATGATGAATCTGACAAAAGTGTTTTACAGGCAGGCAACTGGCAAGTCGACTTTCTGATTAGTGCTTAAGAAGTTTTCTTTTATATAAAGTTTTCACACAGTAACATCAGTGGGATTTTTTGTTGGTTGGGGTTTTTTCTTACATTAGATTTTTGTAAATTTCAAATTATTTTACATAAAATGCTAGATAAAATTTTGAATATGTTAAGTTGAGGTTTCATGGAGGACTACTGGGTTGCTGCTTTTTGATGGGCCTTAAATAACTTCATGCTTGAAGGGTTGAAACTCTGCCTAAATGAGGGGAGCGTTAAAGTTCCACTGAAGTGGAACTGATAGCTACTCTTATACTATTATACTTTGGGAAAACCCAGCTCTACAGTGTTCAGCAGAATGGGCAAACAATTTTATCTTCTAATTTTTCATCCATGCATATTGCATAACACTGTAATTTTTGTATTTTTATTATCTTGAAAAGATGAAGATCTCAGTTGACAATGACAGCAGTTGATATGTCAAAGCTTGCCAAACAAAACATAGAGATTTTGAAATTTCACCGAGAACATCAGCCTTATCCTTCTGCTAAGCGTTTTAATGACATTGAGGGTTTCTTGAAGTGTTTAATGCAACTCCATGGTGGTTCCTTTAATCTCTTCCAGGTTCGTCTTCAAACACAAAATCCCACAAGTCTACCTGATCACGATGAGACAATGCAAAGTATGCACAAATTACGTAAGTTCTAAGAATAAAACAATTCTATTGCCTTCTATAAAACCAGCTGTTGGATAATATTTCCTGTGACATGATAAGCTCATGTAATTTAGGAGGCATTTTTATTTTGTAATAAAATATCAAGAAAGAACTTAAGAGCATACCAAGAAAGAACTTTTGGTACATTACTAGTTAATGCTTATAATGCACAATCTTTTTTAAATTAAAACAGTATTTTTTTTAAGTTAGAATTTAGAAGTGGTAGAAAATTTAGAAATAAAACACAGTTAAAAGATAAATGTTTTCTATTACCCTTCTTTGTATCAAAATTTCACTTTTGTGCTTTGACTTTTTGCCTTTTTCTGTCATGTTCACTGAAGCCAGCATGTCTTAACTAGAATTGGATATATATGAATAAATAATCAGCCTACTCTTGAACACAGCTTCATCCTGAGTTGTCCTTTGAAGGAAATAAGGTGAGTTTAATAGCATTCTGTCCTCACATATCCCAGAACTATATAATTTTTTCTGGAAATAATTTAATCAGTAATAGTGAAATAAAGGAATTAGATAGATCACTTGAAGATAAGCATATATAGAGCTGCTTACTTAGAGACTGTCTGGGTTTCTACCTGTGGTTACTGCAATTTTATTTTCTCTTTCATTTTTCTATGCCTACACTTTTCTCACTTGGAAATTGGAATATGAAGATATTGCATCCCGTACAAGCAAGATACCATAGGATGAATTTTATTGGAACTATTCATTAGTATAAATCCAGAACTTTTCAGTAACAGGCAATACTATGAAAAATCTGCCAATCCACTTTTCAATGTTTCATTAAGAAGCCAAAATATGCAACTGAATTGTGTTCTCCCATTCGAATATCTTCAATTGCATTTGCCATTCAGACTCTTCTGGAAGCTATAACATCTAAGGTGGACAAGTGTGAAAAGTATTATCTTCCTTACTCACTGTAGATGATGTGTGATTTTTCTATGAAAGAAAAAAAGGAGACGTAAAATGATCTAAAAAAAAATTTCTTCATCAGCATCCATAATTTTTCCTTAAGAATGATGTATTGCAGTGTTTATGTTCATTTATTTATCTCGTTGCTTGCAAAAGATAACCCACGCTTCAAGTCACAAAAGAAGGGTTTCCAAGCATTTTTGTAGTAGAAGAATGGCAAAACAGCTTTGTAACAGGCAAGATCAAGTTTGTGAAATGCGTCTCTTCTTCCCTGCTTATTTTTAAATCTTGATTGAACACTGACTTAAAATAAATTCTCCAATCATTGTATACAAGTTCATGTTATCTCTTGAATAATTCAATCAATATATTCCACTAGCTATAAAATTAGTCAATCAGCAAAATATTTGTCAGTCTATTGAACCATAAAGTAATTTTATCCTAATCTTAAGTGATATGCAAAAAATTTTCTTCCACTTTAAATGTTGGTATGTAGATGAAAGGAGCCTTCAATATAAATTTTTTAAGAAAAGAATGTATGTGCTTGAGTGAGCAGCTCCTTTTAACCATAAAATTGCTCAGGGTGCTGATATTTCTCTGTTCTAATGCAATCAATTTTAATGAAAAGAATTTATTCTACTAAAACAGAATTCTATGTAAAACTTGCTAACCTGCAGAAATGCGTTTACTTGGTACAAACTATGCTGTAAACCTTCATCCAAACTTTTGAGCAGTAGTTCAATTAGCGTTCATTGTAAGTCAAAAACTATTATAAATATGGGTTAGGATACGGACTGAAAACCAGTAGCAAAATACAGAATTTTACCTCTTGTAAAATACAGAAATTGTATGATGGCTTTATAAATAAGAATAAGAATGCGATTTGATGTTTGTTTTCCTTACCCATGGACCCAGTAGCTGGGATTTCCTCTTCAGGGAATTTTAGCACGAGTGTGAAAAGTCCTGTATATACATGGGTCAGATGTCTTTCATATATGAATGCTAATGAATATTCATGAGGGTCAGCTGAATATTCACACTGTAAATGCTTTCACTCTATTAGGTGAAAAAAAAAAAAAATCTTGGTTTTGCTACAGCAAGATCTGAATAAAGACCCAGGTTTTCTTTAGTCAGTTGTCTGTAGTTGCTACTTGATCCAAACTTTAGCCTGCCATCCCACGTGCCAGTAAAAGGTTCCTGTGCATCTCCTAAGTTATTGCATGTTTTTGTGAGCCCTATGCCTGTGCCTGCACACCCATATATAAAGATAAGGGCACTTTATTTGATCCCAACATTAAGCCTTCATTTCCTTAGGGAAGTACTGTAGATGTATATACATGTACTGTTTTCCTGAACTCAAGAAACCTTTTGTTTCACTTGGGGACAATACAGCCTTAAATATTGGATTTTTTGGGAAATGCAGGATAGAAATTATTCATGTTTCTATGAAAATAGATACTTCTGACTAATAAAGCCAGGAGCAACTGTGAACTGCTTCATACTCTCTCTGCATGGTTCATTGCTTTTCTTATACACCGAGAATAATCATTTCCTACCTTGCTCTTCTCAACAACCTCACAGAGCTGAATGCCGGGAATACTGTACCATACCGGGCACTGTGGTGATAAGGTCCATGTACTGGACCCTCCTCACAACTCAAGGTTACCAATACCAGGATCATAGCCCTTGTTTACTTTTCAGGGAGGCTTACCTGCTGCAGTAAACCTTAAAATCCCTGTCTTGAAGGATGCATTCTAATGATCCCGCACAGCCTGAATTATTCCTCATGAAACATTCAGATGGATGAGCTGGGCTGGATGCAGCATACAAGCCTAATTCCTGCAGGGTGAGCACAGCCAAGGAGTCCTAGAAGGAAGAGGACATGCTCATACTCAGCCCTGCAATGGAAGCACAGTAAGGCAGGCATATTATAGATCCAGATAAACCTTAACTTGTCCATTTTAATGTCACCAATGATCTCTTCAGCAGTTCTTGTCACAATTATTCTGCAGTCCAACTGAATGGGCCTGTAAACAGAAAATAACTTGTGGAACTGAGGTGCGTTTGTCTGCTAGTCACCAGCTCTGCTCGTGCATTTCAAAAGCCTCGTCTGACCAGTGCTGACATATGGAGCTGCTCAGGGATGAATCATGAAGGAAACATATGGATTAAACATTTATGGCATTAGGATTCTTACTGAAGCAGAAGGTGGCCTGTGTGGGCCCATAGGAATGATTCATAGAGTCACCCCTATGTTTTCTTGAGGGTGAAAGGAAACTTTATTCCATTTAATGTCGTATTTGCAAACTCACCACGGCTTTTATATCCATTTAAAAAGTTCATGATAAGATTGCTTGGAGAAAAGCAGCATGACTTGGTAATTAAGGTGCAGGATTAGCTTGTTTAGCTGATGGCATTCCTTCAAACTGCACTGATCAAACCTCCCGTCTTTCCAGATGCACGGCTACCAGAGCAATTTTATGCACAGCAAGGCTACAGATTTATGTACCTTCCCCGGGCTGTATTCCTATTACTGAAGTCATCCAGTCTCTGGCTGTCCAGTTTTTTCAAAAAGCCTGCTCAATATCTGACATTTAAAAAAAAAAAATACGCCGAAAATTTAACTGAACAACAAGTTTGTGATTCTGCCTTCCACTAAGGATGTTGAAATCTGCAAAGTTAAACCAAAGAAAACTCTCACAATTAAGGCCAGTGCTTTTTAACAGAGGAAGCAATCTACAAAGCCCACTTGCTCCTGCTGCAGTGGAAGTGCCCGAAATAAGGAAAGGGCAGTAATAAATACGCTTTCTGCCCTGCTAGTCCTCCCACTGACTCTCTGCTTTCCTGTTGCTGGGGGACAAAATGCCAGGATGTGTGAGAGTGGTTTACAAGTGGCTCTGAATTGTTATTTCTGAGGAAAACCAAGCAGCTTTCGACAAGGCAGCTATTGGCATCTGGAATTTTTGTAGCAAGAATGCCTGAATTCAAAAGCCATTTCCTTTAACCCATGAGGAAAATCATAGCTGGCCATGACAAACTGGTGTAACAGATGTATTATAAATAGGAATACAACACACATGGATAATTCTTAGCCAGAAATTTCATGAAGATCCTTTTATATTTTTGTGTGTATGTAAGTTATATATAGTTCATACTGTATACGAATATGTGCATTTAATTCATGTGTACTACTCACAATTCAGTCACATAACATGATGCACATTCATTATGTATGATGTGATAAATACATATCTGTCTCATACCTATGTGGTAATCACAATCATTTTGGTTTAGCTCTCATTTTTCTTTCAGACTCTTTCTTGTTGGTTTCAGTTGTTATTTCTTCCAACTAAAATAAATTCCCTGAAAAGTTTAGTGATCAATAAAGCAGGTAAAAATTCAGAATCATTTTTAGTTAATTCATTCTTCTGACCAGAAAAAAAAGAAAAAAGGTTTTTTTACAATTCATTGGCTTCAAAATGTTTTAGGCAGGATTTTGTTTCAGTGTTATAAGTTTGGGGGTTTGGTGCTTTTTTGGGGGGGGAGGGGGGTGGTCTTTTTTTTTACAAGTAACTTAAATTTTCCAGTGTGTTATTTTAGCTTGTGTGCAACAAGTTGTTCATTTCAGTTTTTACCAACTCCTCGAAAATCTTTTTTTTTTTTTTTGAGCACAGTTTCCAAAGCATTAGTCCCAAGCATGAAAAAAGATCCACATATGGATGGGAACTGTTAAATTCCCTTCAAGAATCTTTCAGTCATAGCACTTTTCAGGGAGAAAAAATAGGCAACAATGCAAAAATTCTTATGTCACATAGACATGGACTAGTACAAATTGTGAACATATAATTTAATTATTTTGGCTGTGTGATTGTAGGTTTAACTGTATCAAGCGTATATGAATTTCCCTTTTTCTTTTAAATAGAGATCATAAAATGGCAATCACGAGCAAAGAAAAGAAAGAAGCCCCCGTCTCAGTTCTGTCATCTCTTTTTACAGACCTCTAAGCACCAGTCACCTTGAACTTGGACACTGAAGCCATCAAAGAACCTTAGCCATTAGGACAATCAGCTCCATCATATTATTTACTCACAGCTAATTTAGGATAAGCTTGTTTAAAACTATTTCTTTGAATATTTAGATAAATAATTAATAATGGATTAGAACTAAATGTTAGCAATGTGTATTGCCAATGAATGTCAATTTAGCATTGTTTCCGAGTTTGAAACAGGCCAAAGTTTTCAGTCTTTTGAACACTGTTATCACAGTGATCCCTAATTCTCTTAACATAGGTGTATATATTTGCATATACATACATATATATGTATAATCACTTGCAATACGTTGAAAACAAATGTGATTATGAATCATGTTAGTAAACATTGTGAAAAACCAGCGTGTCTTAGATTGAGCTTAAAATTCTACAAATTATGTAGCTTCTGGTTAACTAGGAACACATGCAGAATGTGTGCAGGTCTGCTTGGGTAAGACTGCACAGATAAACTGCAGTAATGGTGCATTTTCCAAGGCAACATGCCTCCAATCTCTGACAGATAAAAGAATACTGATGTGATACAAATCTTTGTACACCAACAGAAAAGATATAAATAAGAAACATCATTTAAATATAACTTGTGTTTTCGATTTGTCTGAATAAGATATTGGGCTGGGAAATCTAAAAAGAGGCAAACCCAACAGAAATCTACTGAAACATTGCTTTTTTAACATGGCTTCTTTTGATAAAACCAGGCTTGTTCTTTAGTTAGGTTCATTCTTCTGAACAGACAACTAATAAATATCTATGAAGTATAGAAAATAGTCTTATTGTGGAATAAAAGCAAACATTTATAATTTAAATAATCTTCTTTCCAAACAGACAGCTTTCTAATTATTGTATTTGCTTTGGTTTTGTACCTTTTGTTTTAGAAACAAGGTGAATATGAACTAATAGAGGTCTCCTTGGAAAACAGCTGCTTCTTCTGTAGTTATATGTTGTCTAATTTACAGAAATATTTTAAATTTATTACTATTGGTCATACAACGTTCTCTATAGTGTATTATATTTTTTTCTAACAGTTAATCTCATGGCAGGCCATTTTTAAATGTTACCGAATCCTCTAAGCTGTAGTATAGAAAAAATTAATTTTGCAAGTATCTAGGAAAATGCAGCCCAGATTTAATGATCTGTAGGGTTTTCTGTAAATAATTAAGTGACAATCACCTAATGATAGAATTAAGAAAAGTTTATTAAAAAAAAAAAAGAAGAATGAAACAATGCTTAACATTTTAAACAATAAATTTATTAATATAAACAAGTCAACTAGTCTCTTACACAAAGTTTTAGTTAAGTATAATTTGGAAAAAGGGAAAATTGTGCTGTTGATTGAAAACAGACAGTTCAAAGATCTTAATATATAATTAGCCAATTAGATCTGATTTACATGGAAAATGCGCTTGTATAAAATCAATGTGATTGTGCCCACACAATCATGGTATTCATTCTGAGATTTCAGTAACTGACTAGTTATCTGATAATTCAAATTAAGTCATTGAGCTACAGATGTTGGCACAAACTACTATATCTCATTTATTTTTTTGCTCTAAATTAAGAGAGAAACTTTCTTTAACTCCAGAAATGAGAGATCAAAAAAGTATCAGTAGTAGGGTCAAAGAAGTCTCTGAGCTGTGAATTGCACAAGCTGTTCTTGTGTTTTTCCCTATGTATCCATCCTTGACCAACGCTGCTGTTACGACACAGGGACAGTTGAGTCGCTGTTCTTATTCTCCTTTTCTACTTTTGTTTGACAGCTAATATCTTCTGACTTGTGTAAAAACAGTCTTATATTTTTGTGGGATTTATCACCCTTTAGTAAAGAAACATTTACTGCATGTTTGGGGTTTTTTATTGCTCAATATGAACATTCACATGAAAAATTTAGATCATTATTGTACAAGTGTTTGCAAACTCATAAAAGCATTCATAGTTTGAGGATTGCTTCCAGAGAAGTGAAAAGAAACAAACAAACAAAAGATACAAGTAGAGGTTATTTTATGACTGGCAAGGTATTCACTTTAGAAAATGTCATCATATTGATAAGAATATGTTTCCTCTTAGTCTGTCATGCTTTTCCACAATATGAATGGTCTCACCAGAACATGAAGCATATGCAGCTTTGTCAAAATGTTACAGTCTAGCCACATGAACTTGACTTGTTTATGAAATCCAAGTCTTAATTTACTTCTCTATAGATAAAAAGATTAAAAACTGTCAAAAATATGTTTATTTTGTGTGATATTATCACCCTTGTGAAACAAAATGCAAGAATTCAGTTCACCTTCCAGAAGGTCAACAATAATTGCAATTCGAAAGCATGCTGTTCTGATGCTCTTCCGCAATTATAAAAGAAAATTTATATTCTCTAAGTGGCAAAATCATAAAAAGTCACTACCTAGCACAACAATAATAAAATAATGGATGAGGTCATAAAACTAGGAGTACACTAAACATAGTGAATTAATTTTCAGTTTGTTGGCTATAAAATAGTCTCTCTGAATCTTTCATTAAAAATTACATCTGTTTGTAAAATAATTTTTAAAAACTAGTATAAAAAGCAGGTTTTTAGAAATATTTTCACATGGCAGTCTATTATTATATTTTACATTGATTTTCATTTTTAAGATGGAAAGAAAAACAGAACCATAAGGAGCAGTAAACTATTAAAATGAAGTAATCTGAGGGAAAATTGCTAGCCATCAAGAACTGTATATACAGACACTGTTTGTATGAGTGCATGAACACCTTTTTTATCATTAAATGAGCACTTTTATGTGGAAAGATGCAAGCAAACTACCTGGTGTCACTTCTATTCTCTCTCCAGCTGCTTGCTATATTGAACAATGGGGGTGACAGAGACAGTCATTGAACAATACCATTAGTCTCCTACTATCTTCATGTTTAAAGTAATATTGCATTGTTTTTTAAACTGTTACAACTGAACAGACAAATAATCTAAGTCATCATGCTTTACCTCAGATTATTTGAAATTGTGTGTTTTCTGAATTCAGTGTTTTCTCAGATGTGGTACTCAAGTTAACCAGCTTCTTTTGTAAGTAAATACAGTGGCCAAACAGAAGGCTCCTTATTAGTGTTTTGCAGTATTGCTTTACAGTTTTTTGGGAGTATATGACAACATTCAGCTCACTCCAGAATACACTTGAAAACTCAACGAACTTGGTGTTATAATGGACTGCTGTTTTGATTGTGCATGTTTTTCACTCAGTAGTAGTAATACTGAAATTTGAGTTCTGATTGATTTTTTTAGGATGGTTGACTGATTTTTGGCAATAGAATTGAGCAAAACAGATTGTGTGAATTGGCTAAAGTGGACTTGAAAAGAAATTGGCTGCTGATCTCTCTTCCATATTTTCTCCTGTATTCATTGTTCAGATTATTATTTTTTCCTGTGCAACTAAAGGAAAATCCATTCATATCATGAAACACTCTGATTCTACTGTGATAAATGCCAACCTTTAAACATTTTAGCCTTTTATAGATAGAAGACTAATGAAAAGTGTAGCATTGTCAACTGTTCGTATCCTGCTTTAACTTATTAGCTCAGAGTGCATATAATAAAATCTTCTGGAATTAAAAGCCTAATATTTCACTGCTACTTAGTGTAACAAGCTGTTATTTTATATAGGTGGCAGTACACCCCAGTGCCATAAATGGAGATCAATAATAAAACGATAATACCTTCTATGAAAGGTTTATTGTCTAAACACAAATTTTAGAGTGGCAGAATTCTGGCTGATATAGAGGTGCCTCCTTCCAGTCTCCTGGCTGTCCCAGAAGGGCATAACCACCAGAACCCTCAAACATACTTTCTCCCATGTAAGTTCTTCTTTTCTGTTGTTTGAACCATGCATTCCTAATTACCAGGGATGAGGTATGATTTGAAACAAGAGGGACAGAAAGATAGGGTGAGTCTGCAGGCCTGGGAGAGTGTCCGAGCTCTAGAGCTCTTATTATTAGCTCCTGTATGTTGAGAGGAAGGTAGAATTGGAGTTAGTGCTCCTTCTTAACGCAGAGAAACACATATATCATCAAGTGTCATTGGAAAAAAAATACAGTTTTGCTTTTCTTACTTCAAAAAACATGGTCCTGAAACCCTAAAATAGCAGTCAGAAGTCATGGATGGTAAATTAGAGGCAAAACTGTCACCTAAGCTTTCCTTACAGTGCTCAAAAGTCCACAACCTTGGGCTGATCAACAGATCAATCCACTGCTGTTAGGACAGGCTTCTTACCTGGAAGGGAATAAATAGGAATTCTGACCTGCTTTTGGAGCCACTTGGTGTTTCCTGCTGTCAGGGGGCCTGATGGAACCAACTCTCTTGCCCCCAGCGGTCTGGTTGCTTGGGATGGAGGCTAGGTCTGAGGTGGTTCACCTGGGATCAGGTGAGGGGGGGCAGCAAGCAGTCTGGAGGGCCATGAGCTTCATGCCGTGAGCTGTGTTCATTCCTGGTCCTGGACCTCCTAGCAACTGTCTCTGAAGCTGTTTGGCTCTTGTTTGGGCTCTGTGGGACTATACCCATACCAGTGAATACAAACCTTGGCTCTATCACCCTTCCCCCGCAGCACTGCTGGGGTGCTGCCACCTGACACCTCCTACTTGCTGAAGCCTTCAGACTGTTTCAATGTGTATTTTGTTATCATTGAATTGTGTTAACTGCAAGAAATTAGTTTGTTATTAGAAAGACAGGCTTTTTCCTCTTTACATTTCCTGGTAGCTTCCCATTAGATTGTTTTGGGACATGGCTAAACAGCAGTGCTTTCCACTGATCCTGTGAAATGTTCTGCAGCTTGCAGCGTGCTGCAAAGACCTTGGAGAATCTTCTTCTCTCTTACCAGAAGCAGTTCCCAACTCCTGAAATTCTGCACCTTTACATGTCATCCCACTGTTACAGCTATCTTTGAAGATGGTCTGAGGCTATACTTGGAAGACATTACCTCAGAAACAGTCCCATGCTGAATTTGATAAGCAATTGCTTTAGTTTGTCCCACACACATGTTACAAGCACGAGGGATGCAGCTCCATGCAGAAATGCATGAATTTCTAAAGGCCTCTCAAGACCTAATTACTCGTTGGAGTCACTCATCTCTCAGACCCAGGCAAGTAGGGCATGGACACCTGACCCTGTGGGATAACATGACTGAGTCTGCAAGTAGAGAGTGTGAGAATTAGAGAAGTAATAGGACATAGAATTTATGGAGGTGGAAAAGGCACATGAGAGGTTTTGGTTCCTTCTCTGTCACTGCCAGGCAAGTGTTGAGATCAGAGCCATCCAGGAAGCCAAATTTGCCAAAGACCCAGAGGCAGAACTGGGACATTCCTCAGAAATTTCCAGCATGGGAAGATGCTGCATTCTGTGAGAGACCTGTGGGCTTCTCACCTGGTTTTCTACCTGTGTGCTTTTCATACACAGCTAGACTTGTACAAGCTGCAACCAACATCATAAATATCTGCTTGATGTGGCTAGTCCTCGCATAAAACCCTAATATGTTACTATATGTGGAAAACATAACATCACCAAGTTATCGATCTACTGTTATTCTACCAGCATCTATGAACTTTTTATTATGTGTTTTGTTTTACAATTTCAGTTGAAAAGGAGAAGCCTAATTTTTTTCCACATGGAGTGTATGATGGTGGTAGGGAGGGGAATAAATGTCTTCCTTGTAGTAAGATTTGTGTGATTGGGTGGGGAGAAGCAGACCCCTATAATTGCTGTTCTTTAATGGCTGTAGCATTAAATAGTAGCCAGTGCTTTCCTTTCTTTATACTTTATTGAGTAGATGAGATTCATTGATCCGCCTTCCCTCCCTCATTTGCATTATTTGTGAAGAATTCAATTCTACTTTACGTTCAGAGATTACTTTTTCATGACTTTTAAAGTTTTGTGAGGTCACTAGTCAGGTTTCCTCTGCTACTGTATTCTCTGGAAAAGCACGTTTCTTGGTTTTCTCTTTTATTTACTGTCAGGTTTTACTCTGTTTCGGGGATAGCTTTAGGAAATGGCTTGTATCTGTATCAAACGTGTCTGGTGATAGGGAAGGCTTTCAGGGGTTTAAAGGTAAAAATGGCCTTACACCACTGTTGTCTTGTGCACTGTGGCAGCCCGGTGCCTAAACAAAACAAACTCAAATATTGTCAAAAAAAGAGTCATTTTCAAAAGAGGGGTATTCTGAATGAAATACAGTCATCTGCTAAACCTAGAGACATGGCTGGAGAGAACAAGTTTGTTTGGGGTTAGAAAAGATGTGCTTCTGCCATGGCAAAAATTACCTCATGTAGAAAATGTCTCAAAAATGGACTGCTACGAATACAACTGTGGCTATAAATAAAGGAACTGTAGGCTTTAGAAGTTTGGGAAATAACGTATGTAGGATTCCCACTGAGAAATTCAAACAGTCCTTCCAGTTTGAGTGCACACGCTTTGATTCATATTTTCTGATGACCTGCATGGTGCCTAATGTGAAATGTAAAACACATGTATTAAAAGGTATCATTCTCCATGCAGGTCTAGTGTTTCTCAAGAAAATAACACCTCAAGAAGGAATACTTGAGAAATTCATAATGAAGCTAGAGAGTCAGAATTACGCTCCATGCCTTCTGTTCCCAGTCAAATGTTACACATAACAGTCTGAAGTTGCCTGCTGGAAAAGTTAATTGAATTGTCTCAAAAAGGGATTTTTTTAGAGTGGAAACAAGGTATATAGTGGTTAGTGACAGTGACCATACTATATCTTCTAAAAGTTCAGATTTTATGTTAAACATATTATTTAGTTCTCCTATGTTCTCCCATAATCTTTTTCATTTACCTTTAAAGTGTTTTCAAATCCAAACCAAACAAATACTTCTAATGGAAGGATGAGAAGAAAGTAAGGCAGTAGTGTGAGACAGGAGGAAGGCTAGAGCAAGTTAGAGATAAAAAGCATAAGCTGTATTTATAGTTTTGAAGATCTTTTCCTTCAAACAATGCCCCTTCTTCTGTTTGGAGGAAAAATAATTGAGCGTGTAGAGTAAATCTATTTTAATATTTACAGATTACTTGACATTGGGCATTTCAGCAAGTAGTAAGTTTTCTTGCTGTACAAGTCTCATTTCATGTGTGACAACAGCAGAATTGCTCTCAGGCACACCAAATTAAACTATCAATAAAATCTGAAATAGCCTACTTTTATTGCACAATGACGTTACTGTGTCGTGTACCTTCAAAAGTTATTTAAAGCATAAAAGTCAAAACGAAAAACAGTTTTATTATAAGGAGGTTGGTAAATCCTTTGAGTGATCATTAAATTTGTGAGTGTATGGATGAAGCATTGCTATTACTCCAGGAAAATAATGTTTTGGTGAACAATGTCAGAGAAAGAAACATTGATTAGAATTTCGATGATGAGTGAAAAGCTGAAACCATATTTGCTCTTGCTTGTTTCCGATGCAAAAGCAATATTAGCAAAGGTTATTTTAATATCTTGCCACATTGGTTGAGTAATTCATAGTTACAAGTCATATTTATGGTGGGTGATGAGGCACTGGAACAGGTTGCCTAAAAAATCTGATAAAGCCCCACCCCTGGAAGTCTTCAAGGCCTGGTTGGATGGGATTTTGAGCAACCCAGTCTAATGAAAAGTGTCTCAGCCCATGACAGGGGGGTTGGAACTAGATGACCTTTAAGGTCCCTTTCAACCCAAACCATTCTCTGATTCTGTGATTCTGTGTTGAGGTTTAGATCTACATTAGTCTTGTTACTTATAGATGGTCTCCTTTTTCCTCAGCGTGGAACTTTTTTCCTTGCTGATACTAGGAGCACAAATTTCAAGTCCTTATACCATTATGTTAGTTGTGGTTTTTTAGACATGAAAATACTTAGTCAGATATACTCCACCTGTTCCTCTTCTTCTTCCTGTCTCTGGGCCTTATCTCACACGACCCCCAGAAAGCATACTGCTTGCCCTCCTTCCACAGAGACTGACCAGTTCTGCTCATTCAGCATGATGGAATTTCACTGCAGTCTTCCACATTTCATATCAAAACTTACTCTTTTGCCACTTTCTCAGCTACCTCTACTCTATTTAACTACTGACTTCTGAGCCCTCTGAAATCGCATGCCCTCAAATACATGAAAGATCACTCATTGGATGCAGTAAGGAAAATTCACCAGGCTGAATACAAAGTTTTTGCTTCACATAGCCTGTATTATTAGTATAGTAAAAAGTTAAAAATATTTTTTGAGCTCTTGATTGGGCAGGTCCCTGATTGCTTTGGCTGAACCTGATGACTGTGTTCTTAGCTGCAGAAAATGTTTACATTTCCTTTTTGTTGTTCATGTTCATTTATCTATGAGTAGAAGATAACGGGCAAATAGAATTGAAAAAAGGAATGCAATGATAGGTTCTGACCTGCAGAATAGCCACAAAATTCAGCAAAGATTTTCCAATGTTATTTTAAATGCTCTAGCAAAGTGGTTACTTTTTGAAGTCAATTTCAGAGGCAGCTATTTCACCCCATTTACTTCCAATTTTTCAACAGATAAGAAGCTCAACTATTTGGCTATACAGCAACTTGTGAAGAGTACTCTTTCACATGACAGCACACAACTATTTACAGCACAAGTTTAATTATCAAACATCTGGTTTCCATAGCAACAGAAGGACATTTACTATACAAAAATAACATTCGTTTCAGGGCTAATGCATATCTAAGATGCAAGCTTCCAAAGCTTGGGCTGAATCAGATCAAAGTTGTAGTGACGATTTACTATCTTTGCATGTAATGTCACCCCAAAACCATCTAAAAAGTGGTATCATTTTGATGTTTGTTTTCAGTAAGAATTTTCTGTCATTAAATCAAAGGTAGGATAAATAAATATGTAGAAAGAGTAGTTTTCGGAACCTTCTCTTTTTGTTTTGCCAATGGACAATTCCCTCTGACTGACAACTTGTGAGTTGTTTTCTAATTATTGGTCCTCTTTGGGGAACAAAAAGTTTTCAGTGGAAACCTTTTTTTAAAGTTATAGTCTTAACTTTAGGCAGTCATTATCCAAGCAAAATTACTGTTAAAGTATTTTTATTCAGGGTTATTTTTTTGCAACTGGAGGTTCAGTATCTGAATTGCTACTTTGCAGTGGCTTTTCATCAGTGATTGCTGTAGGGTGTATAGCCATAGAATACATTAAATGCAAATTCAGCAATTCTAAATTCAGCAGTTCTAAGACTAGAAAAACACAGACTCGAGCTGCTCAGGCACTAACACTTATTTATAATACTAAGTGATTGAAAATGAAGGATTTAGTCCAAATAA
Organism: Falcunculus frontatus; assembly: GCA_013398115.1. Classification (NCBI taxonomy): domain Eukaryota; kingdom Metazoa; phylum Chordata; class Aves; order Passeriformes; genus Falcunculus; species Falcunculus frontatus. The sequence goes on along the minus strand of VZRV01008500.1, from coordinate 486,448 downwards.
ACAAATTTCTCTGGTTTACACCGTGTATTAGGTCATATTATATAACCACAAGTGTCAGATCTGATCTTAAAATTCTATTAAGATATATAATACACTTCCATAATGCAAACAAAAATTGGTCTTTCTCAGAATGACATCAGTTAATTGTAACAATTGTATTTAGGATTTTAGCACTTGGACTCATATTATGTTTATACCTAATAAATTTCTCTTAGTCTTTGAGTACTACAAGACTGTTTTGGTGGTGGTACTGTAGGAACAGTTTAACTCCACTTTCTCATCCACTCTTCCTTGTTACCCTTATCTGAGCACAGAAAAAAGTCAGATTTCAAAATTTGCTCTGATATTCAACATGTCCACACTCTAATGGTCGGAGCAGAAAAATTAAGCATAGATTGCATTTCTTTCATGGAGAAAACTTAGCTGGCTGCTGTCTCCTGTTCAAGCTTTCCTGTTTACATGGTGTGTTTCAGCAAGGAGGGCAGGAGTGTGAAATGAAATGTCTCTACTTTGGATCAACAGATTCAGATAATTTTAGCTGCTGAAAGTTGCATGTAAGAGAAACAGTATTAAAGTTCTAAAACGTTTAGTACACTGCAGGCAAAAAGTAACATCTTTAAAGGCATCCAAAAATGGACTGGAAATGAAACTGTTGGCAGTAGAGTAAAACATTCTCCTTGATATGCAAGAGAATAGCCATCTTTTACACTTCGTGAAATAGGTGGCAAAGGTCTACAGGCTCCAGGAGCAGTTTTTAAAAATTCATGTTAGAAGGAGGAAAATATGCGTCACATAGCAGTGATTGCAGGAGAAAAACTAACAACTGTTGTTTCTTTATTAAATGGAAATACACCTTACCATGGGATACTGAGATGAATTATAAATCAAGAAATTGTTTTGTGAGTGAGAACTCAGCCCCTTGAAGTTTTGAATTGATTCAGAAACAATATTTCACTCAACAGTTTTACAAGAAATCCTCTTCATAATGGACAAAGGAGCAAAAATGTGAGGTCTGAGTACTGAGTGCTGTATCCATGCATCCGTCAAGGCAGCTAATATCACTGCTCCTCTGAATGGTAACAGTGCCTGGGCCTGGCTGGGGTGAGTCTCAGGCAACAATGCCCATTCCATCTGCAGCCTTCACCAGCTAGGAATGAGCTGACTGTCCTCACTGCCTTTTCCAATGAAATAGAGTTGTAGAGCTGAATGCCAGTTGCCTAGCTCCCACAGCTGGTGACAAAGATCAGAAGAGACAAGTAGCAAAAACAGAGATTATTTAGAAGGCTGAAGTGTCCGGCAAACTCTTGTCTATTAGAGATATTCCAGAAATTTAAAATTCCGAAGTCTCAGCCTTCTGAAAGAGAATGAGACAAACTGAAAAAGATATGGGACAGGTTTGTTCTCATGACAACAGTTTAATGGCAATGGAAAAGGAAATTAACCATTCTTCTCATGAAGGGAAGATTGAATCAGTGGATTAACTTCTAAATGCTGAAACTTTTAAGTAAACCAAATTTAACTGGAAAGGGAAATAAGATGATTATGCATTTGTTTATACACTTCACACATTCTTTTTGAGACCAGCATGACATTTATGATAGTTATTTTGCAACAGTTAATAGCATGTTATTTTTAGCATGTTGGTTTTTTGTAATAATTGTAGTAATTGGACAAAACTCTAATTAATGTTCTTTCCATTTCCATAAATAGTTCATTAAAATGGCTTTATTAGGGTTCTACCCTTGCTCAGTTGGTTTGTTCCTTACACTACAGGTTTCCCCACTCTTTCCCCTCTAACAGACAGAATCTGCCCTGTAATTATTTTGTACTGATGAAGTGAGATACTAAAAATCGGATTTCCATCCTTCTTACATAATCAGTACTCCAGGTCCTATTTTACAGCACTGATATTTTTTCTATCACTCTTTTCTGCTAGATATCAAAGCCTCTTTTTAATTTACTGATCCTAGCTTAAATTTCTCTTTTTTCTTGTTTTTGTTGTTGCTTCTAATGAGCTTGATGCCACTAGGATTAAAAGGGGCTTAAAAAAAACGAGCTGTTAAACAGCTTTGATCTCCTAAGGTGAAGCATATTTTTGTGCAAGACTTTTTCCTCTGAGGCATGTTAACAGTTGAATTGATCTGGAGGGAAAAGAAAAAAGAAAAACAGGTGGGGGAGAAAATGAAGAGGAAGAAAATGTGTTAACCTTTAATGAGAATTAGACCTGCTTACTTTTGGCTTGTGTTACCAGCTCTTTCCTACATTTTATTTAAAATATACAAAGAATTCAGACCTCCATTGTTCCAAATTCATTGAAGAAAAGAAGCTAATTTCCTGAGAAATGGAATAAGAATTTGGCATGCCAAAGCTTTTTTTTTCTCTTTGATATATGATAATTTTCCTTTAATTGGACTATTCTCAAGATTGCATATTAATTAAAAACTAAAAGAAATGAAAGAAATCTACATTGGAAACAATCCAATACATTGGATACAGACCCAAACAATTTCCTAGTTTTTTAGAGATTACTTAAAATTTTAAATTTTAAATTGTTTAAACAGTCTTAACGCCACATAGCAACCTAAATCTAAGAATGGAATAAGCCATTCTAGAGATTGTGTACACATGGACTAAGATTAGTTTCTATCCTAAAGAGCTTACTTCCAAAATTTAGGCGAGGACCAGAAGGCAACGTCAAACAAAAAATCCTGAGTGATAAACTGGCAAGGTCAGTGAACTACAAGATTTGGTATAAGGAGTAGCGTGAGTCACAATACGCCAGTTTCAAAGTCATTGTCAGTTGCTCTGTTTTCAATTTGGGGAAAAAAAAGATTTGAGAAAGGGTTTTTTAAAAGTCACTGTTTGTCTTTCCTAAGGACTCTGGGGAAGAGGGATTGTTGGGTTCTTTGCTTACTTGTCTGTTTTGAATTCTCAGCAATTCTTCTCCTGTATGGAATTTTTACATGCTTAAAAGGACAGAAAGACAAATGTTTATCATTTGTCATAGCTTTATTTTCATTGTTCGTAGTAATTTATAAAGTTTTATAAAGTTATTTATAAAGGCACAAATGGAACTAGGCATCTGACTGTCCTTTGTGCCTTTGAAAATCTCACCCTCTGTACATCATTTAGTGCATACCAATTAATATTTCTCGGTTTGATTTAGACTTTAGGCTTGGTTATGTCTTTTGGTTTAGACATAAAATTGCTCTGGGAGGAAAGGGTTGTTAGTTTTCTGATTATTTTTCTTTTCTTCAGAGATCAAAATAATATTTTTCATTTTTTAGAGAGGATAAATAAAAATTTTTATTTTAGTTTTGTGGCAAATAGTGCTGTGTTAGAATAACAGCATTACCTTTTCCCCCTCAAGGTGAATCTAGGTGTTCTTCACAAAATTTGGACCTGGCAGGTTAACACGACATCAGTGCATCTCACAATGAAAGGGGAATCCCCTCAGAGACTGCACTTAGAGCTAGTAACAAATGGGGTTTAGGTTTCTCTTACTGTCACTTGCTAGGCTACAGATTTTCTGCTCTTTTCACATGGCACCATCCTTGTCAAGTTTCAACAGATTCAGATAATTTTAGCTGCTGAAAGTTGCATGTAAGAGAAACAGTATTAAAGTTCTAAAACGTTTAGTATCTAAACTTGGACTAGGAAATTGTGCAAGCTTGACCAACTCCGATGACTCATAATACTGCTCATATTGTAATAAAATAAGTTCTGATACATTTCCAGAAAGAAAAAATCAATGATAGAGACTCAAATCAACGTACAATTGCATTACTGGGCTTTGTGGTTGTAGAGCCTAAAAACAAGTCTGAAAAACAAGAAAAGTTCACCTCTCAAAGCCATTCCTTCTTAAAATTACGGGTCTCAGGAGTCTTAATCATGACACTCTAATTCCCAGAACTGATATTTATGAATTTCTTACTGATCTCAGGGCCCTCCCAATGCCCTCTGGATGAGGCAAGGAAAAAGACAGCAGATGACTGACAAGGACCATCATCTATTACTGCACAAACATGGAAGAAGTCTCACCATTTGTCAGAAAGATCTGTAATTGGAAAAGTTGGAACCTGCTGTATACTACTCACAGTGAAGGGAATAAAGACTCTTGCTTTTCCTTTCCTGAGATGCTCTTACAGGTCTCAGGAAATTTCCTTGTTTGGAGAAGATGCTGATTAGAACTGTGTGTCAATGCAGGGTTCAGCTGGACTCATGCCATCTCTGTTTGCCTGATTAAAAACTTGTTATGAGCAGACAATTAAAAAAATGTGAAAGCCACGTTGAAGAAAGAATCAGAAGGCTTATTAGAGATGAGAACACAGATTCAGGTTATGTCAGAAGCTGAGGGATTTTCACATGTAAAATTCTGCAAATGTGATGCTTTGCTGAGATTGCCTTATCTGAGAAATGCTCATTTATCAGAGAGATAGGTACATTTTAGCTCTATAGCTGAACAAGCATTTGTTTGTCTCTCCTAATACAAATGAAAGCATAACTTAAAGATGAATCAAGTAAATACATGGAGGAGCTTTTATGCAACTGCCAAATAGCAATTTAATTTTGTAACAACCAGCAGAGAGCAGTGCTACTTTGCAGTCCGAATGTGATCACATTACAATCTTGAAAGCTTTTTCATCAGAAACTTAGCAACATTATATCTAGAACTTTTTAAATATCTGCCTTTATACAAGACATAATCTTACATCAGTTATGAAATTCTAGTAGTTTTCCTCTGAAATTAATCAGGAGTAACTGGAAACACTTTGACAAATAGAGGAAAGAAATTTCATATCTGTTCCTAGAATTCTTTTTGCCTAACCAACATATTCAAATTTTCTCCTTGTTCATTTAAATGTTGTATTAAACCACTGTAGGAAGTAAAAAAAAAAAAAAAAAAAAAAAAACCACCACCAACAAAAAACTCAATTGTCAATATGAATTAAGCAGTAAATAAGTACAACAGATCTCATACCTGCTTTGCAACACTCCTAGTGCTGGAAATTTCTTAGTGCCCCCACTATTTGGATGCAGTGAGAACACCTGAAGCTACAGCATGAAATGGGGATACTTATAACTGGTGGAAGATGAAAAAAAAATGCTTCCCTAGAAAAAGAGAGATCATTCACGGCAAACTTTTTTCCTTCATTCTTACATCTTGTTGTGGTGAAGGCAGATATGGTTGATCAGCCATCCATGTAACCACATAGCTTTTTTGAGACATGTTTGTCCAGAAAGTTATGGATTATCTGGACAATATTGTAAAAGATGGAGACCAGTAGGTGTGATCTTCACAGAATCCTGCATACAGAATCTAAATATGAAGTAGTACCGTAATTCCAGCCAGTATAAATGGACATGAATAACAGGTTGCCAATCTGCCTGAACGGATTAAAAACACTGTATGTACTTAAACCGAAAAGCAAGTCGTGTTATTAATCATGTCTACTTCTTGGAAAGTCAAATTCCCAGCTGAACATTGGAAACTTAGTTTTTCTTCCTTTTATTTTTTTCTTTTTGACTTCACTCCTGAAATACTTGAAGAGGATTAGAATTTTTGAAGAGTGGATTGGAATTTTTTTCATTTTTCTAAGAATACTTTTAAAACATTTGTATGGTCATTGACTTGCCATCATGTGTTGTGATTCACAGGACTCTAACTGTTGTGCTTATTTTCTTCTTGGGCCATACCAAGGTACTTAGGAGACTTTTCATCCCAAAAGAGTATCTAAGAATGCCATGAATATTTTTAAACATTCCTATTGACAATGTAATTGGTTAAAAAAAAAAAAAAGGATGAAACATCAAGCTTGTGTTATAGCTCTTAATCTGACTCCTGACTGTGAATGAGCAATGGAAAATCCTTTAGTCACAAAGGGAGGTACCGTAAGTAGGCTGAAATCATCTTTACCACTTCTCACATCCAAATGTGTGTGACTTCAGCATTCACGTCAGTTCTCTAAGCACACCAGAAATCCATTGATTTCTCACTCTTTAGCTTGTCCTTAAAATAGTGTATTTGGTAATTTGTGACATCCAGGGCATCAAAAAGGAATATGCAGATGATCACAAAAAGATAATCCCAAAGGATTATAAAACTAGAAATTAACTAGGTGGCATCCCCACTGTAAAAGGAATGTTAAACTGAAGGCTGGACTGTAACTCATGCCTCCTGTTGGCTTAGCTGATACAGACTTGAAGATCTCTGAGTTCAGGTCAGAAGTTCTTTTATGCATCTGGTTATAAGTTAAGTCTTCAGCAAAGGCATGCTTTTACAGCTGAATCTTACAGGCAGTAAATGTATGGTTATAGCATGTTAACCATTACTAATGAACGCAGAGCTAGGTTCTTTGGGGGCTACTTGCATACACAAAGGACCTTTGTACGAATTACTATCAAGTCTGTAACATTTTGCTTTTATATCATTGTGTGGTTTCCAGTAAATCTTAATATCTTATTAAGCATAAAGCTTCCTTTAGAATTGAAAAGTGCTTCAGGGAGGTGCATGTCTCCATGTAATAGCAGCAGCTTTTCTGTACTCTTGATTTGGTACACAGAGCTACATAATGAAGGTTGGAAAAGTGAAAAAAGAATTATATTTGTAAACAAACAGCAGGCACATCTTTTATAAAAAATGTGCTAATACCCTTTAAACAGAGAATGGGCAAACAAGGTATTTCTGTGTAAATGATTCATTAAAACTATCAATGGTAAAGGCTTGGTAACAGTTAAAAAAACACAACAGTGAAGTACTTCAAAGAGAAACGTATAACACTTGGGTTAGAAGTCTATTGCCTGACAGTCTGTGATGTGCAACTGGAGACATCAAATCTCTGAATAGAGCAACTGTTAAATCATTTGCCATGTGATTTCTTTTGTGAATGGGCTGGCTGATACAAAGTTGTGTAATTCTCTTTTTTTATTTTAAATTATCTCTGATACATTGATGGCATTTTTTTATTTTTATGAATATAGATATATATAATGCAGTTCTGAATTGCACTATGAAATGAAATATAAGTAATGATAGCAGCAGGAACACAGTGGTGCAAAGACAGGGTAAGCCAAGGTCAGTTGCAGTCACTGCCCTGCAGCTGCAAACCTTTTCAGAGAGGGAATGGATCAAGCAAGATGATGAGTCATAAAGCTGTAAGGAAAGGGGAAAAAAAAAAGGGAAAGAAACATCCTCAGGGATATAGCTTGCTGCTATAAGCTTATCAGTGAAACTTAAGCTGCATTCTGAGCCTGACCTGGGTGTTACATCGGATTCCACTCTCTTTGCCAATAAAGTGGGCGTGAAGGCCTTACAGATGCCTTTTTTTAAATGTTCAAAATATTCTGCAGACATAAAACAAATGAGATTTGTCCTCCTGACACATCTGCTGTAGCCATGAGTCTATAGGTTTGATGATCCTTCTTTTGTTGTTAAAAAAAGAAATAATTCACAGCAAGACTATTAACTTAATCATGTCTGAGAACCTGAAATGTGACAATTTCTATTTAAGCTGATCAGAGAAACATGCTCCATGTTTCTGTAACATCTGTGATGCTGCTACACTGCAGAAGGGCAGCTGCACAACAGGAGATGTTTGATTTCCCTGTTGTTTGGCCTTGTGGTCCTCTAAATACCATTCAAAATTTAAGTTATTTTAACACTCCTGACACTTTGTGATCACAATTTCTGTGACCTTAGTGTAAAGAACTGTACTTTTAAGATTTCTCTGGTGTAATAAGGCAAGCAAGGTCTGTGGTAGGTCAGAAATGGCTTTGCGTGAGTGTGCACTGTTGAATTTGTTTTTGTGTTTAACTCCTTTGTATCTCTGGGGAAATCTTTTTATTTGGATGTAAAGGACTTTTTAAAAATTCTACCATAAACATCATTTTAATGGTTACTATTGCTCAGTTGTAACTCAATCAACTTCTCAGTGAAAGGAAACTCTCATAATGATCACATTCTCTAGGAACCATTGGAGAAGGTCAATGAAATCAGAAGTTGGCTGAAAAAAGTAAACAGGAAGATGATTTCCTCAGATTCATTGACAGGCAATCCGAGGGCACCATATCCCTCTGATTCATTTATTCTATGGCACCAGGTGTTGACAAATAAACAGCAAGGCAGAAAATCCTTTGCCATTGATGGAGGTGAAGAAGTGAAGTTTTTCTGTGATTTTCTATTTTAAACTTTTGAAGCAAATTTTAAGACTTGGCTTTTCCAGGATTGTTCTATGAGATGAGAACTGATTTTCTGATGAACTTTGACCCTGCATGTGTTAAACTTCATAGCAAGTCTCTTACATGTCCATGGCAATTTAAGTCCACACATTCCAGGGCGATGGAAGGACACGTAGCTTTGCTTAGTACTTTTTTCTTGCTCTTCACATTAAAATTACCAGAATTCTTGCAACTTTAAAATTTTTTTCTCTTTAGCCTTATCTTTTCCAAATTTCCACAATTCTTTGAATTATCTGCTGAGCCTAGAAATTCTCATACCTAAATCAGAATGTTTTTGAAAACAGAATAATTGATTAGGTCAGATACAATGGGAATAAATGTTTTCTTTAGAATAAACCAAGCCTTCTGAAAAGGATTAGGATTCTAATGGAAGTGGCCCTCATGGAGTGCTGGAAGTAAGAAGGGTTTAAGTGTTTTGAGACAGCCAAGTTGAAACAATCTGAATCAGTTCCTCACAACACGCAGCTGCATTTTTTGTTTTTTTTTTTCTACTGTGGAATGATAGTTGTTCAGCTAAAGAAAACTGCATTACAAATTATGTGACAAGTCTCTGGACTCAACCCCTCTCAGATTTAGCTGACTAAACTGTACATGTCTAGACTGAGCCTAGTTAGTTGCCTTAATAACTTATTTAGTCAATTGAAATATGTATATTCTTTCAGAGGGCAGTTCCTCTGGTCTGTCTGAGGAAATCAGATGAAAGGTTTAGACTGGATGCCTACTGTTTAGATATCTCAAGTCTGGCTAAGTAAATTCAATTATTATTTATAAAATGGTGAAAGGAGGGGGAGAAGAGGGGGACCAAGTCTTTAGCTCCACAAGGTATGCAGAGTTTGATGGAGAGTGAGGTGCGTAAATTAGGATGAAAACCAAAACCATCAAACTATTGATTATGATATACATCCCTAAAGAGTGATTATTCTTTTATTCAGTTTTTTTCTTTTTTATTATAAACAAAAATGACTCCTGCAGAGGCATGGTAAAAGGCATATTTATGCACAGCTAATGCTTTATAAATAAATAAAAAAACTGTATCACAAAGCTGAGTCCTGCCACCTGAGTGGCTTAACTCTTTTCATAGTTTTCTTACATACAAAGTTTGGGGTTGGTTTTTATACCTTATAGAAAAGGACACTTGTAGCCAGGTAGACTGATCATCTTGTACATGCATTGGTGTGGTACAGGGCACAGGGATCATAATCAGACTTTCTAGCTTCCCAGAAGAGTATTAATATGCATAAAAGTTATCCATTGAATCCTTTCTCATGAATCTGTTATGAATGTCACTTATACAACTTCAGATATAAACTCCAGGCATGTATTTGTTCAGAATGCTGGAGGCACAAAATAAAGGTTCTGCTTTTTCTCTGCAACCCCTTCCTCCCACCCTGAATGCAGAGACTTACTCCATATCAAAATTCATGCAAAAAGCTAAGAGGGAAAAAAAAAACCCAAACGACACAGAAGTTAAAGAGCAAGAAGTGACCCATAGCCTAAATACTATGAAAACAGAATTCCTACAATAGCTGAACTTTTCTCCAAGTAACAAGCAGTTGCTTCTTTCTCAATACACTTTTGATTATGGCAATGTGAACATAAAATTCTGCTTTGAAATATGAAGCTGTAACTGAGCCCAACGAAACACTCGCATCACTCCTTCCTATCTTATTTTGAACAGAATTTGAGCACACAACTTGAACACTAAATTTTTACAAATGATATTTGCTTACAAAGCAGTTTTTCTTAAGGCTTGGGCTGACTACTTAAGGCAGCATAGATCAATCTGACCAACAAAACTTTTTCTGAATTTGAGAAATGCAGCACAACAGCTTTAGATTTTTTTAAAAAGCATTTGATAATGCAAATCACACTATACTATAATATAAATAGACACTGAAGGGTGGTCATGGGCAATATTTAAGCTGGATGAGTTCCCTGTGATGGAACATTGCAGTCCATTGCCAGGAATGCAACAAACTCTTTGGAGGCAGTTTAAGAGAGAGTGAACTACCATGATACTGCTCACGGAAGGAAAACATGGTATTTTGGTATATCCTCTCTCTTACCTGTCGGCTCTAATGTTAGGAAAATTCCACTGAGAGTCTTTAGCATTGACTTAATCACCTGAAAACATTTTGTCTTTAGAAAAGACAAAACCTGTTGCAAACCTTCATTCTTACCATTCTGTGTGGAGCAAGCATGAATTCTAACATACTAAAACAAACATATTAATCCAACTTTGTGACCAGTGCTGAAGAGCCCTTTAGCAAGGTCTAGCATTGCACAGGTAAAGTAAATTGTGTAGCTTTTATCACAGATGGCTGCTTTTGCACTAGATGGCTTAAGTACTTGAAGTTTACTGCAAAACATGACTATCAGAAAGGTTTTATATCACCTAGTTCAACAACAGTGAGAAGAGAGAGAAATAGATGTCAGGATGGTGAAAAGTCATTTAGACTTCTGTTTATTTTGGATATCCATGAAAGCAGAGCGCTCTAGTGGCTGGTAGCAGACCGGGATTCTTACTGTGCCTTTCTCCTCATCATACTTCTAGTTGTTATTAACTCTTTTTGCTTCTTTTCTCAGCCTTCTCTGTCCTAAACCAGCTTCTTTTGGACTTGCTCCTCTCACTTCTCCCCTGTACCCACAACCAACAAAATCCCTTCCTGAGGGGTTGTTTCACCTTTCTATCCCTGTACTTTGGGCTGGTGAAGTCAGCTTCATTTTCGCCATAGGTCTTCATGGTAATTAAGATCACTCTTTAGACTTACAGCTTTCTCCTGTAAAATAAAGTGCAGTGAGGATTTTTTTGGTATGCAAACATCTTTCATCATAACATTATGAAGGGTCCAGTGTGCTGTAATTGGTTCAACAAAAAAATATAATGTATCCACAGCCAAACCTTGATTAAGAAATTTGGGAGTTTCTATTTTTGAAACACTGTTCACCAGGGAATAGCTCTTCACCATTGTATACATTGGATATATTGAATACTGAGCTGGTAAGAGAATCTGGGCTTTATTGGTTTCATTTTAGCATTCGACATACAAAAAATGTGCCTTGTCTGCATGAGATTAAATAAAACATAAATTTTAAATTAATTAAATAATTAAATTTGGCATGCCAGCAATATAACTACTACATCAAACAGCCAGTCTCCTGTCTATATATGTACGGAAAGTTCTAAATTAAATTACTGCTTGAATCTGTTTTGGTAAAAGATGGCTTAAATAAAATTGTATCTCAAAAGGGTTGAAAATGCTTTTCAAAGTTATCTGAATTCAGATCTACAAAACACTTTCTCTTCATTTGACTTCTTTTCAATATTTAAGTCATATTTAAAATGGTTAAAAGCTAAATATTGCAGATTAGAATGATAAAAAATGTTTCTAATTAATGGTATTTGAAAGTTTCTATGGATTAATAATGGAATAGACTTTTAGTTTTTAGTTTTGGATTTGATTCAAGTCAGAGTAGGTGTAAATAATTTTTTCTGTACTGTATAACTCTCTCACGTAATTCTACTAATATCTTTATATAAATAATTAAAGTTCTTTTATTAATTAAACTGTCATTATTGTGTTGTGCAGTGGGTAAAGTGTTTAGGTATGGTACCTCAGCACTGTAAACCAAATACTTTAATTGATTTTGCAGTTTATTACTTTAGTAAAACACATACTATAAAAAGAATGCCAAGATAACATTTGGCACATGGATAAAACAGAAATCACCGCCCATAGCCGTCCACTTATTGTGTCCTTTGAACACAATAAGAATTCAGGGAATTGAGAACTGATATTTTATATTGTGCATAAACTCAATCTGCTTGGAACCAAGTAATTTTTAGTATAAATACCTGTATCTAATGATGTAGACATATATTGCAATTCAACCTTTGTAAAATTGGTTTCTCTCTTGCTCACATATTTTTCTTACTTGTATTTGTGTATAATAAATTTCCCAATTTATCTAAATGGTCAGTTATTCTATGGCATAACGGTAATTGAAATTACTCTCTAGCACATCACTAGCATGGACTGCTGGTGCTCATTTTATATTTATGAAAGAACTCCTGATACCCCCTCCTCCACCCCACACATTCATGTGTGTATCTTATTTGCTGATAGCTTAATAATGATAGACTACCACAAGCAGCAAATTAACTACCTGTGGGTCTGGCTCTGTAAGTCTGCATGCTGTGCAAGAAGTTCTTGGTTTGGGGAGATTGGGTCTGTTGTTTTGAGAGCCACTGAAAAATTACAGCTAAAAGAGAAGGAGAGTTACATAGGTGATGTTTGCTCATTGAGATGCTTCAGAGTTGGTGTCGATGTGAGGGTGCATGACAGAATCCAGGAGACCTGGGTTAGTACCAGTGACTTGGGGAAGTATATGGATGATGTTCTGGGTGGCTGTTTGGACTGCCTAATAGAAGACTGAAGTTAGCATTTTCATGACGGCCTTCTCCAAAATGCTTCCAGCTCCTGGCCTTGAGGCATGGCAGGCAGGCAAGGATCCAGAGTTGTGGTACATGGGTAAGACCACAGTGTATCAATGACAGGTATTTCAGTACAACAGGAACTGAGAAACTTCTTGAAACAGAAGGAACCCATAAAGGAAGGACAGACTTTATTTCAATCAAGGTGGAGACAGACTGCTGCCTATGAAAATTAAGAAGGTCATGCAAGATTATTTAAACTAGAAACAGGAAAAAATGTTGACAAGGGTGGAGAAGCACCTTGTTTGGACTGATTCAACTTGGCAGTATAACCTGAATGATATACGTCATACCTCTGAAAAGACCAGAAGGGAAATAAACAGAAATAGAGAAGGCAAGTCAGTTTCCCTAAAATGTCAGCTGACTAGTCTGGGAAAGCTAAACCAAGGGCAAAACTAACAAAAGCTTCCTTCTGCAACAATTCTAGAAGCCTTTAAAATAATTTTTTGGTAACAAACAGCAACCCCGACATAATAGACATCTCAGAGGCCTGGTGAAAGGATAATTAACAGGATGCACTGTTGCCAGGCTACAAGGTTTGAAGGGTGACAGAATGAAATGTACAGGTGAGGGCAACCTATGTGAAGAAAAATACAAAGTGTAACAGCATAAAAGTATCATGGGAAAAGAGAAACACTGTGGAATCCTGTGTGGAAATCTGATACTCTAATAATAATAATAATAAAAGAAGTAATACTAGGATCATACTTTCAGCTTTTTGATCTGGAGGATGATAGTGCTCAGGTAATACTGCCAATTTAAAACAGGTTGCAACGGGAGGAGATTTTCACTATACATGTACAGACTGTATCATTGCTGCCTCAGAACAAGAGGCAGAGACAAGACTGTTGTATGCAGCAAATGTCCAGTTCCTAAAATAACTAGTCTTAACACTCTTATGAAAAGCTATCATTTGGGCTTTGGTCCTGAGTAATGTACAGAGCCTAATTCAAATGGTATTAGTTGAAGAGCACTCCATAACAGCAATCAGTATAAAATTAGGCTTAATATTTCAGCAGGAAAGAACAAGCCAAACAAATCCTGAATACAGAGATTCAATTTCAGGAAAAGGAATTACATACAAATGAGGCTATTAGCAAAAATACCCCCAAAATTAATACTACAAAAAGCCTGCCAGCAGCCTTGAGGCTGTTTGAAAATACTGTATTGGAAGCCCAGGCAAACTGCTCAGAAAAAGAAAATATAATGACCCTGTAAAAGCCATGTATAGCTAAACAGAAAACTTAGAAGCTACTGTAGAGAAATAATTGACTTTAAAAACCAGAAGAATTGTCCAAATGAGGAGAGAAACAAAATCATGGCATACAATATATATACAGGAACTTACGGAAAACATAAATGAGTTTGGAAAGATACTCAAATGGATAATAAGAAGGTGTTTAAATACCTCAGAAGCTGAAAGCCAGCTCATGAAACAGCTGGACCATCTGATGACAAAGTGTGTGAAAGCGGCATCTGAAGATAAGGTCACAGCAGAGAATATGAGATTTACTTTTTGTATTTTTTTTTTTACTGTTAAAAATCTTGGGAAGTTTCCAACATGCACTACTTTTTTTTTTGTAGCAGATTGGTCAGGGTAGCTGTATCAATTTGAGCTAAGTATACCGGAAGTATTTGACTACATGGAATAAGTTAGATGACAGTAAGTCACCAGGATTAGCAGCCATTCACCCAAGAGCTGTGAAGGAACTCAAACGTGAAATTGCAGAGCTGCTAGCCAAAATGTGTAACCTATCATTACAAGGAATCACTGAGTCAGGGGCCTGGAATATCGTCATTATAAGCCCCATCCACACACAGGGCTCCAAAGAGGTTGACTGAGTCTGTCTTTCATCTGTGGTTAAAATGGAAGAGCCAATATATATGAGATTAGTGAGCACATAGATAAACACAGACTGTAAAGAAAGAATCAGCATGGCCTCTGGGAAGGGAAATCCTGCCTTGCTAGCTTGTTCTCAGTATGTGATACATGGATGCAGCTGTCAGGAAGGGAGCCAGTGTTTCCCTGACCTGAAAAAATCCAGGTCCGGGTCATGGGAAAAAGGCAGAGGCTGTTGAAGAAATAGCAGAAAATGTGCAGGACTGACAGGATAATGATGAGTTCATCTTGCAGGAAGTCAAGGACCCACAGCTGACCTGCCTACCTTCACACCCGCTCTGACAATCTTGCCTCCCTTTTGTCCCAGTTAGGAACTGTGGAGGGGTTGTTTGCACAGGTGTAGATGCCCAGGTAGAGTAGTGTGCCTGTGCCCTGATAGATGCTGACCATGAGAATAAGCTCACTTGTCCTGAGCCACCAGGTCAGATTTCTTGACCTGCTCACACAGTGAAAGAGACCATCAAGTTGGTGACTCAACAAGCTTTTACATCCATTGATTCATCTGTGTTTTCACAGAACTTTGTAAGCACGAATCTTCTCACACTAGGGAAGAAGAAGACAACAGGTCAAGAGGCAGCCTTGAAACTCTCACTAATAAAAGTCAATAGTCTTTTTCCAAGATCTTGAAGAACTTTATCAAGACTTCTACTCTAATTCATAGTGCATCAATTGACTCCCACAAAGCAGGGACTAATATCAATATATAGGGATCCCTATAGTATATTTACGATGTTCCATGTCAAGTGCTTTCCTCTTGTTGAGTGTTTGACCAGATAGGATTATCAAAGGTACTCTGTCACAGGATCATATAGGCCTGATCTGATTGAATCGCATCTTCCAGTGGGGACATCAGTTGCAGAAGACAGACTTCACTAGAGTCTTGTGCTGTGGAGAGAACCCGGAGATTTGTGCCTCAGTTCTCCCACAACAGGACCACTGTGACCCTCCTACACAGTAAAGGTAACATCCTACACATTGAGAATTCATGCCAGATGTTGGCATCGTCCAGGTCAAAGTTGTCTCAGAACACATCCAGGTCAAACTTGTCCCAGAGAATACAACAAAATTTTGCAGTCTCTTTGTGAATGGAGAAAAGCAACAAAGACCTGAGAATGTGACCAGAATGCATGTCAGCTCCAGCTGGGCCTGGTTGTTCTCACTGGCCTATGGAAGCCCATTCTACAGGTTGTGGTAACCAACATAAACAGCGGTATCTGTAGAGAAGCCCGCACTAAAGTTCAGTCCTTTTTCATTCATTTGCTCCAAATCCATAAAAGCGGGTGTGTCTTCTGCCAAGAAGCAACAATGTGTTCCTTGGCATTCCTCTTCTCTGAAGTGTAAAAATGCCTGCCAAGATCTTTGTCTCAGAAGAAATGGATGACTGAGCATATGGCAGTACCCTATATCCAGATGTCTTTCAGGGTCCAGAATTTTTTCCACTTCTCCTGATGTTCACTGAAGAGATATGGATTGTTGCTAAGTGAATCCAGGCACCTCTCCAGGTCCCCAAATCCTTGCTCAGATGTCTTATCACTGTGTCCTTCTGCTGAGGGAATCTTCTGGTTATCCATCTATAGCTGCAGCAAAAGAGCTTGGCATTTTCCTCCCCTATACTTCTGCCTCCCTAGGTTCAAGTGACTTGGGAGACATCCCCACATTCCCAAGGAGTTTCTCCACTTACCACAGTCCCTGAAACATGTTGGGTTTTTTCTTTTAATTTTGTGATATCACTTCTCTACCATCTTTTTAGGCAGGCAGTTGCCAAAGAGTGGACATACTGTTTGTCTGTTTTGAACAATGTGACGTGGTGAGACGTTCTCCCTAGCAATCCAGTCCTCTAGTTAACTGTGCCATTGGATGAAAAGAGCCTTGATACTATCCAGTTACTTGAAATCCCTACTAATTTCAGTCAGATAAAATAAATTCAAATGAGAGTATTTATTTATACCATCTGCAATTGGCAGTACCATGAAAAGTAATTATGAAATACATGAATAAATATATTTAAAAACCCAAATGCATTAATCTATTATAATGTGGTTAAATTTGAAATATGTCTCACTCTCTCTCTTCTCCTCTTTCTCTCACTTTTTTTTCTTTTTTTCTCTCTTCAGGTGACACATTCTCATTTTGGTAAGACCTCCCTATTGGTTCTTAACTTTCCTTAACCAGCGAGAAAACCCTTTCCACTTTGCCTAGCAAGATGATGTTCAATAAGATGCACATGCAACCTGGAAGTCTACTGGGAAAAAAAACCCAGACTTTTCCCCCTTGAATCATTATTCAGTTGTGCGAGTGCACATTGCCGGTGCATCTCCAGCTTCTCCTCCACCAGCATCCCCAAGATTTTCTCAGCAGGACTGGTTTCAATTTGCTCATCCCCCAGCCTGTATTGATACTGGGGATTGCCCTCACATAGATGCTGGACCTTGGAGTTGGCCTTGGCCTTGCTGAACCTCAGGAACTTCCCATTGACCCTCTTCTTGAGCATGTCCACGTCCCTCTGGATGTCAGCCTGTCCCTCAGGTATGTCAACCATGCCATTTGGCATGGTTCAGAGGTCACTATGTTTGCATAAATTAGGCCTATTTCTGAAAGCCAGTGCCAGCAGACACATAACAGGCATTGCAAAGCAATCATTTGTCTTTCCAAAAACTGATTTTGAAATTATTGGATTTTAAAAGAATAAGAATTAATTGGATACCAATGCCTTTCCAGGACATAGAGAACATAAGTGACGAAACAGTATTCAAAAGAATTAAATTTTCCTGGGTATCCATTTTGACTCTCACTAGCATCTGATATCTTGACAAGCTGAACACTGCCAGGGGCAGACATTCTGGGATAAGCCATGAAATTCTCATCAATCATCCAGAAAAGTAGTTGTTAGGAGAAAGACCCTATAAAATGGGATTTCAGAAAAATGAAATGAAATTAAATTAAAATTGAATAAATGTACTGTGAGAGAACCAACTTATCCTTGAGACTATTAGATTTTAAGGGTCTCTCTTTTTATTATAATTATGGGACAGGAGGTGGTTATACTGTTCCCTGCAAAATGAAGCTTGAAGAATACCATATACAGACAATCAAAAAGAATGAGTTCACCAGCATCATCTTCCTGACTTTGTTTATAGGCTTGAGCTTATAAAATTCCATAACTGCACATAAAATTCTCTAAGTTCTGTTTAAATAGGATGAATATTAAATTCACAGCTAATCACAAACAATACAGAAACAAGTGAAAGTGGATATAACAGTTTTCTGTACATAATAGGCTGGGAATCCACATACTCCATGGAATGGAGCCTGAGATGTGTCTGAAGGGTAGGCGGCAACACAAATGTAAAGGTGCCAGGGAAGGAAATACAGAGATATACAAGTGACTAAATCAGATATTAGAGATATGGGCAAATCTAAGCATTTCTTAATTGCAACAGGAGATAAGTAAAACTGCTGGAAAGAATCCAAGAAAGGTTTCTTTAGATAACATCCCAGTTTGGCTGAGTGGACATCTTTCTTTCTTAAACTGATGAAATAGAGGTGTTTTAAAACTGCTACCAAAATGGCTAACCAGTCTTCTGGGAGGAAAAAAAAAAAAAAAAGAGTTAATAAATGCAAATGAAGAAAGAACAGGAAATACATTCAAAAGCTGTCATCTACTTTGTTGCCTAGAGACACTGTGAATCATCAGAAAACTTGGAGATAGGCTTACGGGGGTAGTACACTGTAAAGCACTCGTCCTTTATTCACGTTCATAACTTACATAAGTGGGTGCCTTTAAATTCTTTTTCTAGTATAGTTATTTAAAGATTTAGCTGCAGCTGGAAATAAGATGCAACTGTCTTAATGAAGTTCCCTTTCAGCATGGATTTAGAATATGAAAAGCTTCAGAATTTATACAGCTTTGCAGCATTCTACTGTTAATTTCTATGTTATTCAGGATTATGAGCATTATGCATTTAGTTTGTAATGAATGTGAACTATTCTCAAATGAGTTACAACTATTCCTCTAAAAAATTTGGTGGCTACTCTCCAGCAATAAAAGCCCTTAATGTAAACAAATGATAAATATTTTAACCAGTTACATTGCTGTAGCAGAAGTGCTTTCACGTGACTTTTAACAGCATTGCGAAACTTCCATACATTGGGAATGTAACGGACTCCCACCATGATATCTGCCTTGTTGGCCTTCTCCCTGATTCTTACCCATAAACATGCAATGCTATTGTCACCATTACCAAGCTCTGGACGACTGAAACCTTCATGAATATACAGGGCTACCCCACTGCCTCTTCTTCCTTGCCTATCCCTGCAGAAGAAGAGTTTATAGCCAGTGATTTAGTCATTAGTTTATAGTCAGTGATTTCTAACTCATGTGATACAAATAATGATCTCATAAGCTTCATCTTCATCTCCAAGTGCACTATATCGCACTGATAGGAAAGCAGAACAAAAGGTGTACGCCCACCGAATCTTGTCGGAGTTTTTTGTAAAAATCTGTGGAAATCATAAGATTTTGTAAAAATCTGTGGAAATCATAAATGCTAAGTCAACATAATTTTGTGAGAATAGTGTAACAGGCTTTTCAAATTGTTTTGAAGCTTCTTTAGTAACTCAGATAGAGAATCAATAAAGGTTTATTCTTGAGTAGAAGTTCAGTTGGAGTAGGATATTTCAGGTCAGCCATCTGCCCAGTATGACAAAAGAAAATGCTTTGAGCAGCACTCATATATCGTTTTCCCACTGCCAAGCCTTTAAGACCAGATTTGTATTTACAGCCAGGTCAATTGATATGAAGAAGTGTGGAGTCAGATTTATGCCTTGAGGGCAACTATTTTATATTTTATCCACCCTGAAGAAAGGAAAAATAAAAGAGGATGATAAAAAATGAGTGCCCAGTTTTCATGGAACACTGCTACAGGTGCCCAACTCATACACTTTGCAAGTTACTCTACACAATTCAGCTGATCCACCTGCATATCACTGACAAATGAGTTTCTCAGCAATGTCAGGACCACAGGCTTACATTTTGAGTTGGGGATGCTGTCACATGGTAGATCTTACTGGCTATGAAAAAATAATAAATTGGTTATTCTTAGAATGGTTCTCAAAATATCAATTTGCATTCACTTAACCACAAATAAATTAATTTACATGTTAATTTTAACTGTCAGTTCAAGGAAGCATACCCTGAAATGAAAAGGCACATGCTACAGAGTCACTACCATTTTATGTTTTTTGAATGGTGTCCTTCTTAGAACTAAAAATTGGAAACTAAATACAGTCTTGATTATCACTATCCTCAAAAAGGAGCAGGAAGGTGTAAGGGATGGAACCAAGCCAGGGAGCCCTGAAACTGCGCCTGATACTCCTATTCACCCATTTTGTGATAGCATTGATAAATTATTTAATATCTGCTGCTTTTATTTGGCATTATGTCTTCATGGAGTGATATCCTGTAGCAGTGTGTTCTGCTCTGGCTGAATATGTTTCATTTCCTTTGCACATGTCTTGCTGCCATGGAAGATAATAGAAAAATAAAACCACCGGAGTTCTACCTCCTGCCAGTTTGATAGAATTTCCAAAAAAATAGCAGAATTTAATCTTAAAGACTTGCATTATGTTCTTTCAGCATGATGTAAACTGAAACAATTTATCCATCAAACAGTTCATTTTAACACAATGCTAATAATGCTTCACCAAAGTTCCCTTAAATCTTACACTGTCCCTAGAAACTAGTCAGTGTTTTAATATTGTTAAGAGGTTTGAAAACTTTGATCAGGAGAGCTGGAAGTATTTTGAGAAACAACAGCTGAACGCCAGGCTTAGATCAACAGAAGACATTCATAGCCAGGAAAGAAGGGTAGTAAGGAGGAAAAAGCTGAGACAGGTGGAGACAGTTTTAATGAAATTTGGTAGATTTGGCTTCTGTTTTCCATTTAAAAAACCTCATAATTTTAAGACATTGCATTAGATAATCCTTCAAAGCTTTTGAATTGTTATGTCCTGGAGTTTTATTCGTAAGAATACAGGTGAAGCAAAATAAAAGATAAAAATATGTTCTTCTGTCATTAGCAGTGTGTGTACTGTGCTTTGAAAATACATAGTAGTTTTGCACATACTAAAGTCCAAAACTTTCAGCTATTTTACAATGTAGTTAAAAATTTTAAAAAAGTGAAAGCAAATCTTCTAGTTATGAATAATTATATAAATGTAAGCCCAGAAATATTTGACTTGCTTTTTAACAGAAAGTCAAAAATTCAATTTTACTTTTATTTTTGTTAACTGTCATTTTCTGCCAGTTACAATTTCTGATGGTTTCAGTCTCTTGGCTTTTCCTCCTCCTTCTTCGCCAGCTCTTGGAATGAATGAGTAGGTTTGGGTAAGAGCCTTGTGGATTAGAGAAGGCTGAAAATAGTGCATTTTAATTTGGAGAAAAGTATCAATGTGAGAAACAGAACTGTAGAAACACAGATATTTTACACACACTTTTTTGCACTTAAATACCTGCAGTAACTGTTCCCTCTCCCCCTTCTCCTTCTAAAAATACTATTTATTGGCATCTATTTTTGGAAATGAAATGCTTTTCTAAACTTCTAGTCTCTTTGCTTTTCTTCTGTTAAATACATACCTCATAGACTTCTGCAATGACAAGCAGATACAGAAATCTATTCATTTTTGCTTTAAATATACAGAAAAGATGAAGTCTGACCACTTGGGGTCTACAGTCCACCAGTTAAAGGATATCAATTACTTAAATAGCTATGATGGGAGCTAGTAAGTAGTCTGGTTCATAAAATCATAGAGCAAAAGGCTATGGCCTGTCTTTTCAAATGCCAAGCAAACCCGACAGACTTCACAGAATATGGTAGAATAATTATGAATCCATTATTAATCCACTTTTATCATACAATTCTTTCTAGGATGAAAGTTTTGAAGAGAAAATGTAAGGATAAGAAAAGTCTACATATTCCACCTAGTAGGTATTAATTATCCTCAAACTGTATAGATTCCTAGCATTTACAGAGATAAATTCCTGAATTTTTTGTTCCAATCTGTTTAAATATGTACATCTTGGATCTAAGCTCAAGGCTTTTAACGGCCTGTTTGACTTGACTCTTAAGTAAGTATAAGAGATTATGTACAGGGTTGGATTGGCTATTTTTTTTTCCTCAAGCTTATCTAAGTTTCTGGGGATTTTCATTAACTGTATCATCATCCATTGTGGAACTCAAGAATATAAACACCCTTAATAATAAACATCAATCTTTAAATAATGTATTTTCCACATGTATAAATCATGGAAGATTTCTCAATATAAGGAGAAGATGCTCATACATCTAGAATTTAAAATCTTTCACAGCTTTCCTAACTCACAAACCTACTTTCATTTATCTTTTCACAGTAACCACACACACACACAGGAAAACTAAGTCATCCTGCTGTTCACTCAGTCTGTGTGCTACAGTCCCTGTTGGTTTAACTTTCTACCTCTCAGTCAGAGTCTGTGTACTCTTCCTATTTTGTAAACTGGTTGTCAGAGTAGATTCCCTTCTGCATTGGCTTTTAGGCTTTATTGTAGTTTTTAATACCATTAATAACTGACTAATAAGATGTCTACCACAGGCCATTAAAATCCATTAACGTGTGTGTGAAAAATCTTGAGTGGAGCCAGTCACAAGTCACATGACATTACCATTTTGTCACTCTCGGAGGTGAAAATCTTCCTTCTGTGTACAAGCATCACTGGTAAAGTTCTTAGTGTATCACCGACTCCATGAAACACTGATATTTATATAAAAAACTTGAAATTACAATTATTTCATCTTCACCATAGGAATAGAACCGATAATTATTCTTAAAACACTAGGATAACAACACAAATTGTGTGTCTGTGGCAACTGGAAGACCATTAATCCTTTTCTGAGAAGTTTGGAGTTAAAATATTTTCAATTTAGGTGCCCGATTCTGGGTTTTGTAGCTTTTCCCCTGAGATCAGAAGCTAAGTCTTAGCTCCTATGAATATGTATGAAGATCCTTCAGCATTTTTCTCCTGTGTGTGAAATAGTTGTCTGTTTTGCGAGTGAAGCGCACAGTTAGTCCTTGGAGAGAATAAAAATAATGATTTTTGTACAACATGTTTGGTAGTAAAAGCTTTTTCTTCTTTAGCTCCATTTTTTTTTCTTCTCTGCACAGATAATTTTTGATTTTTTTTTTTTCCTTAGGACATGAATTGTATTTTTCTCCTTATTGGTATATCTGAAAGGAGTATAAGCATTCCTTTGGTTTTGCCTAGAAATCAATATGATCTTGAAATGTTATTCACTTCAGTTTCTGCTGCCATTTTTGTAATTGTGATTCAGCACTCTTAAAAGAAAAAAAAAAGACAACTAAAGAAGCATTGGCCAGCTGTATAATATATTCTGAGCAGAATTTTCCTGTAACAAAAAATTGTAAAAAAAAATCCAATAGCTTTAATTACTGCTGAAAATGGTGCAACAATTTCTCTCTGCAGAATTCAGCCTCGGCCAGCCATCATTTTCAGACCTCTTTTTGTATTTAGACAGTTGTATATTCACATCTGTGTTTAACAGGCAAAGGCAAACCCGAACAGAACTATGCAAACGACAAGTGCTGTTCCTGTGTCCACTCAGTTTCCTAAGCGTAAACCTAACCCTAAGCGGAGCAGTAAAATCAGGATTTTGCTGAGGCTCAGGTGCCCAGCCCATAGTGATGCCATGATGACTTTTTTGCCTTTTTCATATATCCCTTTTATGCCTCTTTTATATACCCTTTTATATAGCTTTTGTGTATCCTTAGTGCTTTTAGCCCACATATTTGTAATTCCTTAAGTTTGATAACTTAGCTGAGAAACCAATATTCCGTTAAGTCAGGAGACCAAACATCCTGGAGGCCTCCAGCTGGAGGTCAGAAAGCCCTGTGCTATCCTGAGAAATCAAAGTCTTCCATAGGACATATTCTGTAAGCTAAGATAGGCCCATCCAGGGGGGAACTCCTCAGAATTGGGGGTTCACTCAAGCCTCTCACTGGGGAGTCTCTGATAGATATGCTAATTTGCAAGGCCGATAAATCGTATATCGTGTGTGTGCTTTTCGGTGCATTCCACCCGGACAAAGTGCGCACCTTTAAGGATCCTTAAATAAATACCGAGGTAAAAAACCCTTTCCCCTCAACCGTGTCCGGCTTTTCAGTTTAAGACCAGGAAAAAGGCAACAGTAGGTGGTGCCAAGGAGCAAGGTATGGAGGGAGCAATGTTGGGGCAGTGCCGTGCTGCCCTTGGCATGCTTTTTGTAGTTACAGTGTCCCTGGAGCTCTGGGCTTTGTGGTTTTATCAAGTCTAACCCTAAACGTAACCCTAATCCTAAGAGGAGGAGTAAAATCATGCTATTGCTGAGGTGCCCACGATAATGGTGGTGCTGTCTTGGTTTGAAAGACAGGCAGGAACCTCCTTGGAATGGAAAATGTGACCCCCGACCCTTCACATTATTTTAACCGTGAAATTATGCGGCTTTCAGGCAAAGATATGAGAAAAGGATTAACAGTTCTTTGCTAATATATAACAAGACAAACAAACAACGACAACGGCAGCAACAACAAACAGGCCCAGAACCCAGTGACAGCCTCTCTCGGCGGCCGGGCCCCTTCCCTGTCGGTGCAGTTCCGCTCACAGCCGGCAGGGGGCGCTG
Organism: Falcunculus frontatus; assembly: GCA_013398115.1. Lineage (NCBI taxonomy): Eukaryota > Metazoa > Chordata > Aves > Passeriformes > Falcunculus > Falcunculus frontatus. The sequence continues at coordinate 462,105 of VZRV01008500.1, read as the reverse complement.
GCGGCTCCCGGTGAGCGGGGTGGGTGCGATGGTTCCCCCGCGCCGGCAGGGGGCGCTGTGGCGCGAGCTCAGCCGCCTCCCTCACGCGGCAATGGCGGCTCGGCCGGTGAGAGATGGAAAAGGGGCTTCCTCTACGATCTCACAGCGGCAGCCGGTCTCAGCGCCACTCGGAAAACTGAATGAACTGCAGGAGGAAACCTTGGAGCAGCAGGCTGGAACAGCAGAGGTGAACACACCCGGGGAGGCAAACAAAGAGTAGCAAAAACTCCGAAGCTGTGGCAGGAGCCACGGGGATCTGGGTGGACAGCGAATGCCGAGTTAAAATGTAGCAAAAATGCCCTGAAGCGGCGGCAGAAAACGGCGGGGCTGGGTGGGGAATCGCTGCCTTGGATAGCTCACCAGAGATGCGTGGTCCCGCGGCCGGGCGCGCACAGGCAGCGGCCCTGGCAGGGGACGGCAGGCTCCAGGCAAAGCAAGCACTGGCTCTGGGCTCTCAAGAAGCAGAACAGCAGAGAAGCAAGCGGGCAAGCCCTCGTCACAGTCTGGAAGGAAAAAGAAAAGAAAGAAATGGGCAAAAACCACAGGACAACAAGATAATCAGTAAGACGGCCGTGCCACCGGGGCTGCTAAGTTGCTCACCCCCACCGAAAGGAAGCAGCAGCCCCTGCCCCCCAGCCCTTGCAGCATCCCAGGCAGCCCCTCGCCCCTTGTGATACTCCCAGAACCAGGGGATGCAAGGACCATTCAGCAAACAAAAACCAAAAAAACCACCCCAAAATAGATACGAGACATAAACTATCACCAAGACAAGTGCCAGGAAGCAAGATGCGGAGGGAGCAATGCTGGGGCAGTGCTGTGTTCTGTCCCTGGAGCTCTAGGCTTCAGGGTTTTTTAAAGCCTAACCGTAAGCACAACGCTAACCTTAAGGGGTGAAGTAAAATCAGGCATTTTCTGAGGCTGTGTTATCAAGCCTGTGGTTGATGTCAAGAAGCAAGATTCTGAGGGAGCAATGGTGGGGCAGTGCCGTGCTGGCCTTGGCATGCCTTTTGTAATTGCAGTGTGCCTGGACCTCTGGGCTTTGTGGTTTTCTCAACCCTAACCCTAAGTGGAATCTAAAGCCTAAGAGGAGCAATGAATTCATCCTTTTTCTGAGGCAGAAGTTCACAGCCCATGTTTGATGCCAAGGAGCAAGGTATGGAAGGAGCAATGTTGGGGCAGTGCTCCCTTTGGCATGCCTTTTGTAGTTGCAGTGTCCTTGGGGCTCTGGGCTTTGTGGTTTTATCAAGCCTAACCCTAAGCATAACCTCAACCCTAAGGGGAGCAGTAAAATCAGACTTTTGCTGAAGCAGTGGTACCCGGCATGTGGTTTCTATGAAGAGGAAGGATTCTAAAGGGAGCAATGTTGGGGCAGTGCCAAGCTCCCCTTGGCATGCCTTTTGTAGCTGCAGTGTCCCTGGAGCTCTTGGCTCTGTGATTTTCTCAAGCCTAACCCTAAGTGTAACCCTAACCATAAGCAGAGCACTAAAAGCCACCTTTTGCTGAGGTAGGTGCGAAGCAGAAATGTGTGGAGGGAGCAATGTTGGGCCAGTGCAATGCCCCTGTTAGCATGCCTTCTGTAGTTGCAGTGTGCTGGAAACTCTAGACATTGTGGTTTTCTCAAGCCTAAACCAAAGCTTATGCCTAACCCTAAATGAAGCCGTAAAAGCTGCCTTTTGCTGAGGCTGAAGTGCCAAGCAGAAATGTGTGGAGGGAGCAATGTTGGGGCAGTGCCGTGCTGGCCTTGGCATGCCTTTTGTAGTTGCGATGTGCCTGGAACTCTAGGTTTTGTGATTTTCTCAACCCTAAACCAAAACATGTACCTAATCCTAAGCAGAGCAGTAAAATCAGGTTTTTTCTCTAGATGGCCAGCGCAAGTATTGTGCCAAGAAAGGTGTGGAGGGAGCAAATTTGGTTATTGGGGTATTCTTTTTTTTCTAAATGAAATGGGCAGAAACCTGCCAGAATGATAGTCACTGAAATCTCAAAATCAGGACATGAAGTCAAATGAAGAGACAGGAGAAGAAAATGATGAAGTGTAATGCAAAAAAAGAAAAAAAAAAAGTAAAATCTGAAACTAAGTGAAAACAATTAAATGGCATGGGATGACTTAAAGTGCAGGGAAATGGACCAAACCTTGGTGAATTGCTACTCACTGAAATCACAAGATTTCATTTCCTTTCATGAAAGGAAATGAAATCTCGATGACAAAGTGAAACAAACTGACTAGGGTGAACGTCTAATAAGATGAAATTCAATTTAAAGAAATAAAAGAAAATTCTGAAATTAAGTAATTGTAATCAAATGTAATGGGATGACATGAAGTGCTCCCTTTTGCATGCCTTTTGTATTTGCAAAATCCCTGGAGATCTAGGCTTTGTTTTCTCAAGCCCAACCTCAAGCGTAAGCCTAAACCAAAGCAGAGCAGTAAAAGCAGCCATTTGCTCAGATGCAAAGCACATGGGTGGTGTGAAGCAGAAAAGTTTGGAGGGAGCAATGTTGAGGCAGTGCCATGCTCCCCTTGGAATGCCTTTTGTAGTTGCAGTGTCCCTGGGGCTCTTGGCTTTGTGGTTTTATCAAGCCTAACCCTAAGGTGAACAGTAAAATAAGCAATTACAAAAAGCACCTCAATATTAGCAAAACCCTGAATCACAGAGAGCTACCTTATTGTCGAAACCATGAAGCAATATATTTCTGTTCCAAGGACATGTGTCCAAATTCATGGTTCTCCTCCACAGAATGTAAGACACTTGAACACACAATATTTGAACATTAAATTTCTTTAAAACCCAAACCCCTACAAATAAGACAGGAGATGACTGATAGAGTAAAACAAAGGACATTCTGGCAAAATATATTAAGTGACTGTCGTTGGGATCTTTCCAGCTCAATCTATATCACTTTACTGTTGTGCAGAGTAGCAATATTTTGCCAAAAATTAGAGACCTTCATGTAGTAACCTGCTTCAGATCTGACTGCCAACCAAAAGAAAAGCAAAATTCAGTCGCTATATTGTAGTTTTGTAGGATGCAGACTGGGTGAAATAATACATCAAAGACTCATGGAGAGTACAGCTAAGAAACTACGGTCTTTCATCTGGAAGCTATCAGACTATTCTGACATGTATTACATTTGGAATAATTCTTTACTCTAGCACAGAAAGATGGATGATCTAGAACCAACTCAGTATATGAGAAGGAGGGGAATATAAACACAAAGCCAGTTTCTGCTTAGCAAGGACAAACAAAAAACTTAAGAAAAAGAAAGGCTTCAGTCGATTATATTTCTAATTCCTAATTTCCTATACCGGTACATTAGAGTGGGACTGGTTGCTGATTAGATACAGTAATATCAGCAGGAGTTACTGCATAATACAGAGGACATGGACAGTGACCTATAATGCTACTTCATCACCTGGGTTGAATCATCTCAGCCAGTATTAGCCACCTAAAAATTAGCTGCTTAATCTATGCTAGCGCTGTGGATTCCTTCAATGGAGATAAATGAACATCTTCAGTGCTACTATTCTCATCCCTAGGTAGGTATTCACAGTGCATAAGATGAATTGTCCTTTGGAGATGCCTCACTCTCTGTGAATTTATCTACATGGTTATGATGGATCAGGTACCTACATGTTAGGTGGGTAAAGTTGGATATGATAAAATTCATGCTTATGCATTTGATAGTAATGGCATTTCTTCCATTATTAGCACAAATCTATGAGGGCATATCATACTGTCTTACTAAAAGATACCTTGGGAACCAAGGCAGAGAAATTTGTGAGGAATAATTTCGCCTGAGAAGAAGACTGATTTGCTCCAGAGAAGAAGCTAAGCAGCCACTGATACAAAAATCTCTCCACACCTGCTGCAAGTCACAGCAGTTATAAAAGAATGAGAGCAGTACCTACCATCTGGGAGGTTTAATAACATCAAAAGATCTTCTATGCAAAAGTTATCCTATAAAAGCATTATGTAGAATACTGGCAGTATCTAGGGAAGCTCATCTTATTATTACTGTTCTTTTTTCTCCATTCTTGAAAATATAAGCACTCAAAATTTTTAGAATAGTATCTTATTCCTGTGCGACAAGAACTGTCATTTTTCATTTGATTAACAATGCTAACTTACCTTTTGCAATACTAATTTATAGACAGTAAATTAAATAGTATAAAAGTATCCACTTTGAACAAATTTGAAATGCCAGTTTTGCCCAGTTGCACGTGGTGTTAAAAATTGATTTTTTTCCCCCCTCCAACAATTCAGAATTGTTTCTTCATAAGTGGTGGTGTTTACTCTGTGCACTTAACATGCACATTGAACACAGGGGACTGTATCCCTTTCACTTAAAACATAAAGTAGTAGATTAGTTCTTAAGAAAGCTGTTTAAGTCAATACTGATATTTGAGAATAAGAATGTCATGGTAATGTAGGAATAGAATATATTGCCTGAAGCCAATACAATAAGAAAGCTGTGGATATTGTTTTTTCTGCAGAGTAAGAGAAAGAAGATACATTCGATAAAATCATACATGAATCTTCTTTTAAGCACTTAAGAAAAATTGATATAAGGAATGATATGTAACAAAATGTAGAACACACAGAGTAATTTTAAAATGAGCGGCCGTTACACGCATTTTGAGGACATACAGCTTTGATCAAATTATATGTCAGTATGACATGAGCAAAAAGTCTTTTGCAGCATTTTTTTAGAGTTGTTTAAAGAAATCTTGAAACTTCTATTGTGATTGAAAGTTCATTTGAAAGGTTCTTTTCCTCTCCATTACCTGCTCCTTGGTGTTTTGACAGATCTTATATGCTTAGCTGTAGTACTGACTAAAACAAAGCTGTAATTTTGTAAAGTAATAAGGTAAGCAAATACTATTCAGATTAAAAGGAAAAAACAGTGCTAAGGGTGAGAGGAGATTCAATTTATTTCAAAGAACATGTTTTACAGTGCACAATTTGAAACAAAAAATTAGCACTGTTATGGAATTTATCTCTCTTCTTTACATATTTTCAGAGAATTACCTGTTATCTGCATTAGGATCTTTTGGGTTTTGCTTACTCTTATAGTACTATTGCATTTGTTCATATTTCTAGAAAAGTAAAGGTGCATTTTAAATAATGAAAAGGGTGATTTGGACAATAACATCACAATTTTTAAAGTAATCTTGCAATTTAACTTTGTATTCTGTGGTAGTCCTGAAGTTATTTTGAATAATCTGATACATTCTAAGGTCAAGCATCATTTGGGAAACATCTCTTTCAGAGAATTAATTTAAAAGTTGGCCTTGGAAGAAGAAATACTATGATTAATGTTTTTACTTTGTGAGTTTACTTTTGATGAACATAGGTGTATAATAGGCATAGTTTTAAAAAGGTTTCTACATAGACAAGCTGTTATAGGACAGAAGACAATAGGGTTACAATATTGTAATAGAGTCATAGAATCATGTAGGTTAGAAAAGACTTCTAAGATCATCACATGCAACCATTAACACAACACTGCCAAGTCCACCCCTAAACCATGTCCCCAGGTGCCACATCTGCACATCTTTTAAACACCTCCAGGGATGGTGACTCAATCACTTCCCTGGGTAGGTTGTTCCAATTCTTGTTCCTAATGACTGAGCAAAAGAATACTCACTGTACAACATTTGTTCCTCATCTGTCATGACCCTGAAGCATTTTCAGAACTAAGACTCATTAGTCATTAATCTCATCTGCAGGTTATTAAGTATCACAGTTGCCAGAATTCATGATGATCAAAACATTTTCAAATGAGAGGAGAGAGTGGGAGAGGGTTTTTGAACTACTATGCTTGACTATGACTTAAAGGTCTTAAAAACTGGATTTAACTCTTGGAACAAAGTCTTTCGGTAAACTTGGAAAATGTATTGCCTGTCTGTCCTAAAAGCATTATGAGAAATAATAGTAGCTATGTCTAGAAAACTTGGCAGCTGCTGTGGCTGTCCTTAAAGGCATGAACACCTTACCCCAAAGGGAACAGTTTTTATGTCAGTCATGGCTCAGGGGTAGGCAAGGATGAAACATGTAATTTTAAGTTTTGAGCCCTGATTCAAGAGAACACCTTAATTTACAACAGTCCTTAAATTTATGCACTTGTCTGACAATTCATTCTTAGCTGGATTGAAGGAAATTAAGTGATAGAGTGTTAGGAGGACACAGAAAAGATACTCACTTTAAGAGCTGTTTAAATTACAATTACTTGATCTTTAATTCCTCATTATCCCATCCAAACCTTGATGCTTCTGAAGAGTTTGTGCTGTTAATAGATTTTTCAGTGGAAACTCCAAATGAATCTTAGAGATTTAATAATTATTTACAAGTGATATGTATGTGACTTGATGCAGCATTCAGCACTCTAATGAACTTTAATGGTTGGCTGAAAATCTGGGAATAATTCAAAATTTAAATGTCTAAAATAAATGTCCTCTGAGGGAACTTTTCCACTAAAGCTTTTTTTACTTTTAAAGAGTAGCAGAAGTGTAGCTCTTTATTTGTTATTTTGTATACACCCACACAGTTCTCAAAATGAAGTTTAATTCTCTTCCACAAATGGACTGCTTTTTATGAGGTAATGTACTAGATGTAATTACCATCACAGGAGCTTTGTTCAGAGTATTGCAATTTTTTAAATGCCATCCTGTTCATCATTTAAGCAGACAGTAAAAATACATATTTATATAATCATTAATATTTAGTTACGCAAAAGACTCTTCTATCTCTATTCTAGCTTGAAAACAAGGAAGCTCTAAGGAGATGCTTTTCTTTCCTTCTTGGTATCCTGCAATCCACAAATGGCTGCTTTCTTATTTTGCAGGATGTCACAGCTCTTCCTTTTTCCCATGAAAGTAATTTTTTTTTTCTAGTGGTAAGATATGATTATGACATCCAGATGTATATCTTGTGGCACTCTGACTCCAAGTTCCCAAATACCTGATTTCTCAAAGGATTATATGTGTAGGACAAAGGAAGGTTAAGGAGAGTAAGATTAACAACCATATTCGATTTCAGCAATTTATTTTCATGGACTTATTCCTGTAAGAGAATTAGAAATCAGGTCCCACAGACACAGAATCTGGCAGGCATTATATGGCAATTTCCTGTTCTTGACCATTTAATTAATTCAATGGAGCTGATAATTCTAATTGATTTCTTCTCTGGTTTTCTGAATATTCTGCTTCACCCTTGGAGAGAAGAGATGATCTCTTTTTGCATCAATCCTGGAAATAGTATTTGTTACTTTTAACTATGGATTTATAGCTAGATAGAGACACAAATTTGGAAGCCTTTCAAATTTTGAAATTTCACCTCTGTTCTTCATTTCAGCCTGTCACCAGTGAATTTATCAGTGTCATTTATGTCTTGTAGTTGTGAATTTTTATCAAAGCCTCAGGCATTGCCATAAAGAGTCCAATTAAAATATGTTCAATGTATTTTGAAAAGTTGATTTGGCTGCAGTTAAAAGCATGAATTACACTGCACTCACCTGAAGCATTTAATAATTTATGTTTTAAAAGGGTTTGTTGATGTACTCTATTGAGTTTGATGCTAATGAATTTGATAAAAAATCATTTTGAGGATAGAGCTTAAGTTTTCAAAGTTACCTCTACTTCTAGGTATATAAATTAAGTGGAAGTGGCTAGATACTTAGGTTAGTCGAGAACTCACATCTCTAGGCTGCAGCTATTCCTTACCTGTGATAATCAGGACAAACCATCCAAGGGCATTCCCATAATCTGAGACTAGCAATTAAACAAAACAACAGCAAAACCAAAACATTAATATATATTTCAAAATCTGGGATGCAACCGAGACTTTGAAATACTGATTAGAATATTCTGGTTTTTTAGGATTTATACTGCATTATTGGGCATTAATGTGAATAACGAATAGTGAGATAAAAAGACAGGGTACTTGAGAGTCTCATTTAAGCCCCCCTTCCAATGAAAGGTTGGAGCAGATGATCTTTTGAGGTCCCTTCCAACCCGGACTGTCCAATAATTACATGAGTAGTAGACTGCAAGAGGTAGCTACAGATTTCAGGAAACTTCGCCCACTCTCGTAATGGACTCTACACCATCTACTGGATAATAGTATATAGCTGGGGTCTAAAATAATGGTATTATGAATACTATGTGTATAGTCACCTTGGGGGATCAAGTACTAGGAGCAATTTATGTTATTAAAGTTCCCTAATATTCTTACTTGTATTAATACAGAGTTGTTTGAACACGAGTAAGCATATATGCAACAGCCTCAGTGAGATACATAAATAAAATCATACTTTTTTGAGGAAAATGATTCAATGGCCTGGATTCTGAAAATACATTATTCCAGTCATAGTGAAATCTGTGGAAAAGAAAAGCCTGCATAAAGAGTAAAACGTTCTTTGAAACGAAGGCTTAAGTCTACTTGGGATTCTTCAGCCTGCTATGTATAGCCTGCTCAGAAATAAAGGGAAGGAAAACCAAGATATTCTTTATAAGTGGCAATAGTACTAGTATTATTATTAGTAGTAGTACTACCACTGGTATAGTTAGTACCATCATTATATAATTATCATATACAATATATTATTATCACTATTATTAATATCGTTATCATCATCATTATCATTTAATATAATATCTTTAAGAGACTCAGAGCTCAATATACTGGTTTGTGGTCTAAATAATGAGTTACTCTTACAGTGGCCACTGGGGCACATTGTGGATTATCTTTTGAAGCCACATCCTAAAGAGCATGCATACCCACATATCCTTCTCGGGAACAGATCCTCAGTCAGGCTGGGTGGACTGGGAGCTGACCTTGAACTGTGAAAAGCTTGGCAGGGGGTCCTCTGGGAGCTTGAGGGAGTGCCACTGTCATACTAAGACACAGTTTTCTTTATTTGTGTGGGCTTTTTCTTTTTGAATCTGAAAGGTGCCAAACAATGCAAGGTCTGTGCTACCTTCCAAAACAGTGGGGTGTTTATGCTGTGAACCAGGAGCATGGAGGGCTGCAGGGATGCAGAGCCCACTGGTGTTGTGTGGGAGCATAGAGTTCAGCCACAGCAACTGGACTTCGGTCACTCGTTTTCTCAACTTCCAAGTGGAAAGTACCTTCTCAAAAAACCATGCTCCTTAAAAATACAAAGAGGGAACTATTGCAGTACTCTATTCTGTAAAAATACAAAAAAGCTTGGAAGAAGACCATGTCTCAGTTATGAGTCCATCCAGAGTTCTTAGGCTCTGGTATTCTACCAAATTAATTGTGTCCTGGTTTTGGCTGGGATAGAGTTAATTTTCTTCTTAGTAGCTGCTATGGTGCTGTTTTTCGGATTTAATATGAGAATAATGTTTATAAGACAATGAAGTTTTGGTTGTTGCTAAGTACTGCTTGAGTCAAGGACTTTTCAGAGTGCCTTACTCTGCCAGTGAAAAGGTACACAATAAGCTGGGAGGGAACATGGCCAGGACAGCTGATCTTAATTGGACAAAGGGATTTTCCGTACCATAGAGTGTCCTGCTCAGTAAATAAACTGAGGGGAGATTGCTGGGGGATGATTGCTGTTCGGGAATGGGCTGGGCATGGGGCAGCAGGTGGCAAGTGATTTTATTGGTCTGCGATGTCTTATCAGTGCTCATGGTTGCTTTTTGCTCATCTGGACTATACCTAAGTACTGACTCATCATTATTTCAGATTTTCGTTCTATGGTATTTTCAGGTGCACATTACCTTCATCTTCTCACCCAGACTGGCTCTTATTCTTGATATATATATCTTGCATACTGCAGCATATTCATATTTAAATTCTTAAGAGAGTACTTTAATTCTGCTATTTCCCCCATCCTTTCTACACACAAAAGCTCTTCTTGCCTTTCCTGTATAATCTGACTTTGTGCTAAAATTAAGACCAATGAGTCAAATTCCTTCCTGTTTGCTTGCTTGTAGAAGTCAAATTTTCTAATCAATCTGTTTGCTTAGGACTGTTTTCAGGACACCTATTACCTTCATATCAACACTCTTTTGTCTGAGCATCTGCACACAGCAGTAGATCAGTTCCATTCTTGTCAAAGAGTTTCAAGATCCTTATATGATAGAAATGCAAAATAGTTATGTGACAAGCATTCATAAATATTTCTGGAAAAAAACACTGTTTTCCAAAATTTGAGCTTTTGTTAACTTGTTTGGAAGGCCACGGTAAATGTCAGCTATTTGCATTGTTAGCAGACAGTAACGTGGAATGTTACACAGATGATCACAATGAGATTGAATTTTCCAACAGTTAGCACCTAAAATGTAACTGACAATGCTACGAAAAAAGAAGGAAAAATCCACGGAAGAGATATTTTTATGGTATCAGTATAACAGTGGCTGGCAAGCATTCATGTTTTAAAGCCTTTGATACAAAGACCATCACTATAATGTTACCAAAAAGAGTTGTAAGTTACCAAAAGTACTTGCTTTTTGTTGTCACAGCAGGGGTTGTCTGTGAAAGGCCATGTGGTATTTCACATCATTTCATTCAATGCATTCATTCTGGAAAACACTGATGTTTGATGTGCAACCCAGATGCTTTAGCTAAATACAGTATCCCACACCAGGATAACACGTCTTGCACAAGGACTCATTGCCTTGACAATTTAAAACTGCTTGTAAAATTCCTGAGTGATGCAGAGAATGGGCCATAACCTACACTGTGTTCAGATGCTGCCTTCTACACCTCAGTGCTGTCAGGATCATTTCATCTTTGTGAAAGCCAATACTAGCTTGAGATATATTTGTCCTAACCTCCTTGGTGACTGTGTGGGCTCCTGGGCACAGAGAGGATTGTGGGCAGAAGAGAGATGAGAGCACCTGCGTCCTGCAGACTGCTTTCCACCCTGGCAGCCACATGCTCCACACTGAGTATCCATTATCACCAGAATAGCTGGATTGCTGGAGTAAGACAGGTGTAGCACAACACTCTGTTATGCCTTTTGTAGTCCTAATTGCTAGTTTCTGGAACGAACAAAAAAGATTCTTTTAGCTAAATAAATATGTAGGGAAATCCCTTTACAGCTTTAGATGAGAAACTGAATAAAATGCTTTTCCACAGATCAGTAATATCCATAGATATGAGCTAGAATTTTATTTTTCAGCATAATTGTCATGGGACTGAGTTTGTTATTTCTAACATCTCGATGAACTGGTTTCTTATACTTGAATGAAAGTAACTGTGCATTCACAACCCTCTATTTTCATAGTTGTCAAGGGAAAAATGAAGACAGCTTGGTTTTGAATTCGCTAAGTGCTTTTGTGCTAGGTTAAAATGTAAGATGTGCCCAAAAGTATGTATTCTATCACCATCTTCATAAGCTGTTGAAACCAGGTGGGACAGTGTTTCCTAGCCTCCTCCCTTTTGGAGCTATCTCTGTTTAACGGGCAATCAAGGACCCTGCCGCATGACTCATATATAACTCCCTCTGGATTATTTTCTGTTAATGGGCCCATCAGTGCCTTGCCCCATGACTCATCATCCCATTGTGAGATGCTCCAGAAAGAGGGAGGAACTAAGCATTCCATCCTGGTTATAATCTGAGATTTCAAACACCACAGGCAGCCTTTCCCACTGGATTCCCAGAGGACAAGAGCTACATAGCCACCACTGGACCTTCCGAGGAAGACCAGACCCTTTTACAGGATCACTGCTTCAACAGAACCTCATCCACCACTTCAGGAGGACTGCAGCCACCATTTTATCAGACTGCTACCGCCACCTTGACTAACAGGGTGTCAGGTTGTATTCTGACTCTGTCAGTTTAAACCAGTTTTTTTTTTTCTTTTTCCTTTATTTTTAATTTTCCTAATAAATTGTTCTTCTGACTTGGTCTCTCCCACTGGTTTGTTTTTCAAACCAGTACAGCTTTATTTTTGCAAAGTGTCATTTTATCAGATCACCTGATACCACATTCCCATCATGTCCAAAGTTGTCCAGATCTGAGCTCATCGTTAGTTCTGAGAAAGCCCTTCAGTATATTCAGCCACTTCTCAATAATGGTTACCCTCTGCAATGCGGGACATCAAATATTATGTCTTGTACTAAGGTTTTTTACATCTTTAGGCAATTTGAAAAATAAAGCTTTTTCTCGTGCTTTCAATTTTGGAAACTCAGAGAAAGTCTTTTCTACTTAGCTTTAATTATATTTGCTTGTCCTTCCAAAGAGGATGTTCAAGGACTTTGTTTAAAAATCATTGGTTATGTTTTTTAGTATAATAATGTTTATTTTTGTTCCCTTCTTAATATGAACCCAGAGCAAAGAAATGGGAAGTGGACTTTTATGGTCTAGGGAATAGTAATGCCATTTCTATTTGTGAAAACAGATATTCAAATCTTGCATGGATAATAGTTACGTTGTTAACAGACTCTACTGCTGAGGTATTTTGCTTTCAAAGTTAGATACGTGAAATGCAACTGCAGTTGAAAGTAATCTGGCTTTTACTGTCAAGTAATTATTGCTCACCTAACCTTCTCACCATTTTTGAGAAATAATATTATCTCCTACATTTTTAATGGGATTTTTTTTCCCTTCCTATTAAAGTTCTTACTGGTCTTGCTATCAACCTCTGATATGATCTGCTAGCTATATATATTAGAAAAACGTTAAGAAGAGGTTAGCAAGATTTATTGCTGTAAGGAATAGTTTTTCACATTGTAGGCACCTATGAATATTTAATACGACTTTGTACATGTATTTTTGGGTTTACTTCATGCCAGAAATTCAAGGGAGTAAATGTAAGATAATTATATTCTACTTTGGAAGCGAACCTTTTGGTATCTTAAACGAGACTGTACCTGATGACAGTTCGCCCTTTTTACTAGAAGTAAAACAGCCCTTGTAGTTCCAAATCTACGCATTTTGGTTGTTTTTCTTACCTTAATGATGCAAGCAACCATGGTTCAGAAATGGTGTGACACGTATTTAAAATAGTCTGTGAGATGGACTTGTAGGATTGCATCTTTAAGCTCTTGATAGGTCTTCATAAAAATCCACAGGAGGAAATGCAATGGGAAGGCCTATCTTTTCATACCAAAGACAACTATACTTTCCCATCCACCTCACTCCACTTGGTAACTGGCATCCTGTGATTTCTTCCATCCTTGTTGCAAAGAAGCTTATAGACATTTATGACTAACGCCATCCACTTCTCTTTGGGCTTGTTTTGGCTGTTCAGCATCTGCAGAAACATTTAGCTCCCTGTCTTGAAGTTGAATTCTTAATGACTCATTTATCTGACAGTTCTAATGTTGGCTGTAATACAGCTTTTGACAAACCCCCAAGGAAAAAAGCATTCGTGTTCTTACTTCCACCATAATTTTCCCAGAGGCAATGGATTCAAATCAAATCTTCTTTCTTCTTCCTTTACCTTTAATCTGAAGTACTCTCAAGGTGAGGATGACTGTACAGGGATCAGAATCATGATATAGCAGTCATTTACTGGATTCTAATTATTAGCAATTTTCACAGCTGTCATACAGTACCTCAGTTTTAATTGGTTGTACTAATGAAAGGAGCATTTCTGTGCACTGAGACGCAGACTATCCTCATATAATTTAGGCAGCCTGCTGTAAGCAGCCTTATGGGTAAGTATTTAGAGACTGCCACTTACTACAAAAGGTTTCCCTGAAATTAAAATAGTGCATTTGAAATTAAAATAGTGAATATGTTACATTAATAAAGTCATAAGCCATACTCAGCCAAGCTGCTCTGTGTCACTGGAGAAGTTTTAATCAATCAGATTGTGTTCTTTTTTTAATAGTGTTCCATTTGAAATTGTTCAGAGGCCTGTCCTAAAACAGAAAAAACATGATTTGTTTTTTAAATTCTTGAACGTGAGTGATCACAGCAATTGAGGATTTTGCATAACTAATAAACTAATAGAAAGATCTTGTCTGGATTTAACATTTACTCCTATTTGATTATTTGATTCTCTAACAAAGATGGAATGAGGTAGTAGCATGATAGCTTGAGATCCCACTATGTCAGTTATCAAATCAGGTCAAGACATTAAATATAACAAGTACTGATTAAAATGATGTGGCCTAAATCTAGAAAAAATGTTGCATTGGTTGGGAGTTATCTTATCTTTCAAGTTTTAATTATCTATCTAGACAGAAGCAACTGTGTAAGTTTTGATGAAAATATCATATCTATTACTGGGATTTGGAAACCCTGAAAATAAATTATTTTTGGCAATTTTTAACAGATTAAGCAACATTACAGACTGTTCTGCGTACCAATGGGATTTGAAACTGGATCAATTACTAATTGTCATTCAGCAATGAGTCCATCACCTTCTCTGCTCTATGAAAATTAACATTATGTTACTAAGAACAATATTTTAATGGAACAAACTTCCATTTGAAATTTGTAATCTGATGAAACCGAAATGTATTTTTTCAGCATGACTTAAATATTCCAAGTTTCTGCCTGGCTTTTTTTCCAAGTCCAAGCTTTAGCTTGTTGTAAATGGTCAAAATCAAAAGAGCTACTGAAATAATAAAAAAATTAATATATATGGCATAAAAAATACAGATCTTGGTCTTAACTAGTCTGATGATTCTCAGAGCCTAAGGCAATTTGAGTACTTGTGGTTTAGAGTAAGTATACTTTTTTTTCAGTTAAACATTTCCTTTCTATGTCTTCCAGTCTGACTTCTACTGTCATATGGAGAATTTGAGATAAGTGTTTGCTTGAAAAATTCCCTGTGACTCCAGTGGGCTTAAGAAGATTGTCCAAGAATGTATTTTCTCAGCAGGACCCCAGATAATATCAGAGGCAGACCCAGAAGTGCACCATCACCTTCTCTCGCTCCCCTATGTCCTCATCTCCACGGGTAAGAAGGAGTGTGTGGGTGATCAGGCCAGGGGGAGCATCATCATATCTGTGATGGGTGTTGGAGGATTGCGGCTCCAGGCATGCAAGGATGTTCATCTGCTGTGCTGTTCAGCACATAGCCTAAGTGCACTTGCTACAGGACCCTGACAGCACTACTGCGGAGACATTTGTCTTTCTTTAAAAAAATAGAGCCAGTGAAACCTTGTAAATGCAACATCAATTTTACAAGGTTAAACCAAAAAGCAGTAAAAGAAAGAGTCAAAGGGTTTGGTTAATCTCATTTGCTCTCAGTGTAACTTCAGGATAATTCCAACATCTTCTAAGAATAATGGTATGTTGAGTATTTTTTTCGAGAACCAGAAAGGTTTTATACATGTGTAGGCTTAGTATGTAATTCATAGATTTTTTTGCATCTGTGTGCATGAACATTATGTATAGAGCTGCACACACGCGTATGTTTGTGTGTGTGACTTGACTGGCTTTTATAATGATAGACATCAATATTACTCATTAGAAAAAGAATGTGTTCTAATAGCACACATATTGCTTAAAGCTGTTGGCAAAATGCATAATCAAAAAAAGCACATTTTTCTCCTGGTGATATTATTTATTTATTGTTCCTGTTGCATCTTCTACAGATACTGAGATACTAAATAATTTGTTTCATTATCTCTTTGTACTTTCCAAAACATGAAATCCTTATCTATGAGACTTCAATCGTATTGAAATTCTTTCAAAAAAGACTTGGAACATATTGTTTTTTCTCTCATTTGTTGGACAACAGATATCACTGCTGACATCTGAATTAAAACTACTCTTTTATGCAAAACAGCAGGACAACTTTAATTTTGTTAATATTTTGAAGAAAGGAGATAAAAAGGCCAGAACATTTATAGTGTATTAAACAGAACATGAAAATACAATTCTAGAGTATTTTGCACATACAATTCCTATATCTAAGGGATGAACATTGACACTATCACTGTCTTACAGGTTTTGAAATGGAATAACAAAGCAGTTGTGACTGTTATTATCACAATGCTAGTAGCCATTTTTCAGTTTCCCGCTATAGCTGTTTGCATTCCTTTCTCTATGCCTGTGAAATACCAAATTCATAAATGCATAGTGATCATCATTAACAAGAAGCTAGTACTTACTATAGTTTCCAGTATTCACAAAGTGTGCATCTCATCTTCTAAGTATAAGGAATTGCTGCAGTTATTACATTATGTGCCAAAACCTAACAGGTAATCTACAAGTTGGATTCACCATCAAAATTGACTCAGTTTAGGTATGCATGTATAGCTAATACATAAAAATGTCTTTCAGATCCTGAAGAATAAAAAGTGTTACAGATTGCTAAACATCTGTCTGTACCCTCCCTCCGCCTCAGATACTTATCAGTGTTCCCCACACAAAAGTCAGTGAACTAGGCCTTTAAATTACAGGTATGACTATAGCAGCTACCAGCCTGACTGGAGCATAACCAGTGTTGTCCCCTTCTGAAAGAAGAAGGTCACTCATGCCTCTCAGAGGCGGTTCCAAGGCAGAGCTGGCTAATATTTTGCTTTGCTTTACAGTGTTTTCAGTAGATTTTTAGGGAATTATATTGGGAACTAGGAGGTAGCAGTGATGGTTCCAGCTCTTCATGGTTTGCCACTAAATAGAGATAAAATCTTACATATATTTTAAGTACATTTTTCTATAAGAAAATAAATATTCACTCCTCACCCCACACCTGTCTTGCTTTTGCATTATCTTTTCCTGTTATCCCAGCACTTCTTAACAGAAGGAGAACTTGGACAGTGATATTTTACTGTTCTAGCTACAAACTCAGTAGTCTGATCTAGGTCACTGATGCACAGAGCTTTCCATTTTCATTTTTGTCCTCTGCTCATGGGAAACACATAAAGAGATTAAAGAGATAATGGGTCTGATTCAAAGCCCTTTGTGGGTAATAGCAGAGCTGACAACAATTCTGTTCCACAGCAACTTCTGAGGTTTGGGGATTTGTTTTCAACCACTCCATAACAAGTGGATATTTCTGCTAATTGAAATTCTTTTGAAATGTTAATTTTGAATATAAAATGGGACCTTATTGAAACAGAAGGAGGCCTGTTGCTTGGTAGTCAGAGAAATTGTGAGGGTTTCCTGTTAAGCCCTTCTTCCTGATAATGTGGGACCAGGTCTTTCATCCTCAAACTAAGTAGATCAGAAAACCAATACTTCCTTCATCCAGACCATCATGCAATTATGTATAAGTGGAGACTAACTTCCATTGATTCAAGTAGTCTTTGAATCAAAATCATAGAAACAAATATGAGTTTCCCTCTTAATTTTTAGCATGTGAAAAAAATATTAATACAACAATTTTTCAATATTCATGGAGCAAAGTTTCTTTTCTTTACTCAGTCTTAAGTACTGTTACACTAAAACCACATTGCATATTGTTTATTATAGTACTGTTTTTACTAGAGGGAACTCTCTAATTGACTTTTTTGGTAAAATTTCTAATTGATAAAAGTCTTTCATAGAACTGACTTAGAGAAAAAGTAGCAATTTTAATTTTTCAGAGTTTTTTCTTTGATGGACTTAGTGGGATTAGTTTATGAACTCACAGTAATAATGTTGAGTTGTAATCCCAAACGAATATCCAGTTTGTAATCACAAAGAATTAATTATCATCTAAGACACATCTATACGGAACTACCTCAGTGTCACACGTGATGAATGGATATTTCTTTTAAAAGCCATTTATAAATATAAAAAAATTGCTAGAAATGCTTTATATTGGAAATCTTAAAAGAATAAGTCATTTTGTCTCCCCTTTTTTAAGATTCTGCTAATATTTTGACAAGTCTTAGTCCTGAGAATTGCTGGGAGCCTGCAAGCACAACTGTCATCGTTGTTAAAGAGTGTGCCCATAAGAGTCATCAGTCTAATAAATTTTCTTTTTTACTTTTTTTTAGACAACTTTTTTAAGCACAAGTCCACATATTCTCAGCATTTCTAACCTGATTTCCACCATGCTACTATGTGGCATTTTCGTATTTGGGAAGATATTTGTCCATAAATGTACAATATGTAGATTACATAATTGATGGTTGTGCTGTCAGCATTGAAACACTTACAAAATCTTTTGTTCAGATATCATTGGATATTTATGCTTCATGTTGTGTAAATTCTTTTAAGAAGTAATGGTTTTATCTATTATTTACAGGTGAATTAAAGACAGTGAGAACAACACTAACAGTTCAGCAATCAGTACTTCAGAGTTCTTTTGCAACTACAGTATTTTGCTGTATTCAGAATAGTACAGCCATGATTGCTGATTATCAGGGACCTGTACTGTGTATATGCATGCATGCACACAGCTCCCCATGACCCTCTCCATCCACCATTAAAAAATTACCATAATTAATCCCAATTCTGTGAAGAGCTCTGTATTGTACTTTTGCTTTTTCCTTCTCGGAGTCTTAAACGCAGCTGGATAGAATATGTAAATAAATGTTCATGTTTTCACACTCTGAATGAGCAACAGTGGACAGGAGAGATTCACTGACTGCAATATCAAAAGAAATCAGCCTAAAGACAGCATCTGAGCTGTTACTACTTGAGCAGCATGCAGCTTAGTGAAGCCTGTAAAATAGCTCAGGGTTAAAAGATCTCAGGGTGTCCTAAGACTTTAAGCCCCATTATCTAAGAGCTGGTGATATTAAGGAGGCTTGGGGGAACGCAGTTTCATGAAAGATCTTGGATTATGGCTCAGGCTAGAATATCAAGTTTAGAAGGGTCGATGTGAATAAATCTGAGTTTGCCAGACAGATATAAGAGGTTTTCTAAGATCCTTTTTAACTCCAAATGTCATCCTTCAGAGTCTCTCTGCAGGATCTTCATGTCTGGGTTGTAGTTTTAATAGGGTACTTAATCACAAGAGACTGTGGAGTATCTCTTAAGTGATTCTCATCTGTGATCCAGGAGCATTAAACCATTTCATGACCAGAAGAAGCCACGAGCAAAACTCGTAATTTAGACAAGAAAACCATAAAAGCCAGACAGAGCCTTTTGCCTGATGTATCAGAGAGAATATGAAGAATAGGTTACATATGTGAACCCCTCTCTTTTTATCAGAAATAAGCTTTATAATGACAATTGCCATATTTCAGCTTTGGCTCCTTTTTTCCCTCAGTATTCCAGTCTGTCAAAATGTGTCTCTTTCTCCATGAAATAGCTTCAGGTGAATAATCTTTTCTCACAGCAGAGAGGGAGTCAGCATGCTAATGTAAAGCCTCTAAAACTAATCAGCACAGGTGTTGAAAGCAAATTATTTGGCTATTGGCAACTGTACATCAACTCCTGTACGGGAACTGCTGCATGAGATTGTTCCAGCCTTCAGTTTGATACAATGGCACAGAGAAGCTTTGATATAGATCAGCACCCATCAATACTATCTTGGTTTCAGATGTCAATCAGTCAAAACACCGTGCATGAGCAGTACATAAACCGGTACATAGATTTTTTTCGACAAAGGGAATTAGTCCATTTTTTGGGGGTATGTTGTTTGTTTGTTTGTTTTGATAGAATGCTTCTGTTGCAGAAAAGCCAATTTACCAAATTTATGATTTATCAAATTTATAAATTTATCATTTATCATTTTGGTGAGGAGCCACAGTGGCACCAACTCAGACTGACAGAATTGTGTTTTGAAGTAAGCATCAAAACAAAGGGATATTATCAGAACAGAAAATACATAATTTTTATCTGGTTAGGAATGACTTCAAATTTCACTGTACTGAATTAAAGAAGAAAACATTATAGACTTTTCCACTGATGTTAAGGGAGATATTAAGGCAGCTTTTCTGAATTTTGTATTTTTCTGGAAAATTTTCAGATATTTTACCAACACCACAGCACTTCCTACCAAATAAAAATGTACTTCCTCCCCATTTCTTGTCCTATATAACTTACAAATTCCACAAAGATTTAATTTCTAAAATGTCTGCATTGTATATATTTAAAACACTGTTACCTTTTTATCAAAGTTCATGCAAATTCTGTGGTTTTGTTTCTTTTATAAGCTATTAATCAAAAGTGGGAAACAAATGTTAATGCCAAATGTTAACTCCATATTTTCTTTTAAAATTAAATAAAAGACAGAGTTAACACATCTTTAAAGCATTCACAACAGTGTTGGCATAAAAATCTAACTCACTGACGACTGCCACTTTGAAAAAAAGGACAGGAATTCGTATTTATTTCATAGCCATTCAAACCTACCCATGATGGGTTTTCCTAAGGATTTAATAACTTTGTGATAGATCTGTGACCCATTTATACTTAGTCTCCAAGCAAAATGTGCAGTGAAAAACAAGATGCTTTGAGATGCAAGCCTATTCTTTTTTTTTTAAAGCTGAGACCCATGTTGAAGGCTAATTAACCTATTAAAACTACAGTGTTCAGCTATTACATACTAACAAGTGGTTTGTTTTCATCATGAGCAAGCTGCAATTAATATTTGAGTACATATTAAATTGTGGCTATTTTCATCACATCTGCAGATAATATCAGATAATTTTTGAGAGGTATTACTAAAGGAGAAACAGGTTCAGAATATACTTAGGAGTAAATTTACTCTTTTGAAATAAATAATTTGGTTTATTTAAATAGCACTAAGTTTTTTCCTCAGTTAACCTTTCACTGTGATAACACAGTCTAATAAAATAATTAAATATGTACAGAAGCGAATAAATTAATTATTTTTACACACATATTTGTAGCAAAAGAAAAGAAAGTGCCTTTATGAGCTAATGAATAGCTACTGGGCATAAAACAGGAAAATTTGCAAAAGTCAGCAATTGAGATTCAGAGAGAAGTTGATCATCTGAACAACTTCCATGTCATCAAGAACAGAAAATAGGATATATGTTGTTTCTAGAGAAAATGGATTATTAAATGCAGTATCAAGATTTTAAGGCTATAATTCTGCAATATTTTTTGCAATTTTGCATTTATTTTCCTGCCTTTTATCAAGAAATTGCTGAAATGATTGGTTACATTTATATATAATTTATTAATTTTGTTTCTTTCCTGTCTGCAAGTGTGACTAAGGCTTTGCTGCAATTGCCTGGCTCAGGGGACTTTCCTCCATGAAAGGGGAGGATAATGTAGGCACCAAGAGCAGAGCACTGATATGGGACTCAGGGGATGCAGATGTCATTCTTAGTTTAAAAAACCCGCCACATTTATTCCATCCCTCATTTTATTTCTGTGAAAAAAAGTATTAAAAATATATAATACTTACAGAGAGGTAATACTTGGAAGACAGATTATTACTGTAAAATACAAGTAGATGTGGATAATTCAAATTAATTCTTAGGTTTCCTTGCTGCTGAATGCCTCTCAGTAGGACCACTTCAAAGGTACCATGACAAAATGTTCTTCCCTGTATAAAAATTAGAAAAAAATTGTGCGTTTCTTATATTAATTAAAAAAAACCTGTCCAGGACTTCTGAATGAGAGGCTGTGGGTAGTTTTTTCTATCTGTGAGCAAAAGAGTGCTGGAATTGCATGAGGGCTTGCTTTGCCTTGGAATCAACAGCTCTTGGGAAATGCTGTATCAGAGCTGAAGCTGAAGCTTGGTGCCTTTGTGTTTTTGTAATGAGAGATGATCTGGCACACACATCTACAGAACAGAAAACCTTTGTGATAGGGATGTCCAGGAGTAGATTTACTTCAGAAGTAAAGAGGTGCAGTACACATGAACCGTATTTTCTATTTGTATAATCCGCAAAGGCCCTGAGGGCACTAGACCCTGATCTATGTGTCTTTTTTCCGCCTTGACCTTGGACCTGGCTTTGTCACTATACCAGCCTGCTCCCCAGGGACCATTAAGTCTCGTAGCACCATGACACCCTGCAGGAAGGTGTATGTCCTACAAATCCCTCAGCTGCAATTCTGGAGCAGCACATTGAGGCAGAGGAGTCCCCAAGTGTTCTTCTTCCAAGGAATGGATAAAGGACCCATATAAATCTCTGCTAGTTACGTAATTTGTGTCAGACTGAAGCAGGCAAGTTGACATTAGTTTACTGTGACTGAAAGTAGATTGTTTAAAAAGAAAAACAACAACCAAACCAAAAGTGTGCTTTTAATTGCATTTCTACTATTGTCCTTTATCTCTGTTTTGGTCCCTGGAAACCATGGAAAAGCACTCAGGCAGCAAACAGTATCCTTTCTGACAGACAGCTAACCAAGATGGCCTAAAGGCAAGGACAGGCTGTGCTGAGAAGAAAGGGCTGTGCAACATGGGATGGGGGCTGAGCAAAGACTGGAGTCACAGAGCTCTACAAAACTGAACTATTGAGAGCTGTGTGAGTAAGAACCATGTCCATGTTCAGTGGATGGCATCAAGAGTGGCGGGAGAAGCACATAGTGATGTTGGGAACTATTTCACAGCTGTTGAGCTCTTAATCCATGGCTGGGAGAGGCAGGAAACCCCCCAAAACTTCAAGACTGATGGAAAAGCAATTCCTATTTATTCAGCAGCAAAAGATCTGGAGTATTTGACTCATTCATGCAGTGAAGTCACACAGTTCTGACCTGGAGTCAGTTTCTGCAAGAAACAACAGAAAATGGTATAGCTACTACAGCCCAGATGGTTTCCCTAGGGTTAGGTGCAGGTCATGCATGCAACCCTCATGCATTGTGACAGAAAACCACTTTGCTCTTACAGGCCAGGTTCTTTTTCATATGCATTGAGTATCAGCACACAGTGTTCAGCATACATACTCTAGCATGTTCCCCACACCAAGAGACACCTACATCCCCTTCTCTGCAGTACAGCTACCATTTCTCACATTTGCCGCAAACACTGAATTCATTCACAGAGCACCACACTGCTGTTGTGGAACTGAGGAGAAAAATCTGAGCTGAAGCAGCTGTCCTTTCTATTGAAGGTTTGGAAGGATGCTGTGGTGGCTCCACAGGGGAAGGCTTGCCTCATTCATCCATAGGCAGAACCACCCCTCCACTTCTTTGGCAGCCGTGGAAGCAGCTTCTTTTTATCCTTTCTCCCTGGGAGCTACAAATGTGAAAAAAACCTGAGCCATCTGAAAGCATTTACTGATTAAATAGTCCTTGCTCACTTCATCCTCCCACAAGCACACTCCTGGGCTAGGCTGGAGACGCTGGGCAGACCATGTCCTAATACCCATCTGCAAGGGATTTATCTGTAATGGGTGTAATTGTGTACCTAAGCCACACTTTGCAAAGTGGCTTCAACTCTTGGGCTGAGACTTCCATCCACAAAAATTGCCTCAAGTACATACAAATGACCCTTAATGCCAGGAACATACCAATCATTTTTATAAACTACAGCTGCACCCACATATATTTCAAAATGCTTTAAACAATCAAATTATCTGAAGATCACATCCCAGATTTGAATTACTCTGTCTCATCTTTCAACTACCACTTCAAAAATTGTGAAGGTACCGGAAATAAATTCTTTCCCATCCTTAGTAATATTTTTTATATTCAGTTTTCTTGTGGAGACTTATAAATCCTACAGAATGTACATTAGTTCTTTTAAAATTATATTTTTATGTGTTATTTTTCTTTCAAATGGAAAAAAAAATATTTTCAAACTTTGCAATGTATACAAATGATTTTTAAAGGCACATAGGGGAATTTTATCTCCTTTTGGTGAAGAAATATGATAATTGTGAGAATGAAAAGATAATTTTTTTTTGGTTAAGCATAAAACAGAAAAAGATAATCAATAGTTTTCTTAGATCCTACTATTTATAGCCTATGATTTGTTACTTGTCCCTTTAAATTTGTGATAGCTGATTTTAATAAATTAATTACTAAGTCAGATAATGCTGATAATTTCCTTGAAAGTAGTTACAATCCTTCCTTACAATTTTATCCAAATTCTCTTCCAAGTTAAAATACCCATTAATGAGATGCAAGCCAATTATAGGCTACCAGAAATAATAACAGTATTGAATATGATATACAGGCTGCATGTAATATGTGGGATTAAGGAATGATATTAAGACTATGAATTTCCCAGTTTCACTTGAGATTCTCTGCTGGTAGGTTTCAATGTATATGGGTTTAAATTCTCCAAGCCTTGAGATGATTTGAAAAGCTCAGAATTTCAAAGTAAAAATTCATGTAGAATTTATGGAATTGCTAATATCCTGTTTACACAGGAAAAGAGGGATTTTAATGTATATTTGGTCACAGTTTGAACAAACCCCCATGTCTCTCTTTGGGCCTATCTGAGTGAAGTGGATTGACAAGAGCTCTTGAGAAACAAATCACGGCAGCAAGGAATATTATGGAATATAGCTGCAGAATTTTTTGGCCACCTACAGACTGTAAAAGGCTATTTTGATCTCCATCATTTCCCCAGTCATATTTTCAGATTACAAGCCATGGTGACAAATGACACATTACTTTATATAAGGGTGCCAGATACCGGCAAATGGAGTGTTTTTGTGAAGCTTAGTTTGGACCAATTGTTGGGAAACGAGAGGGAATATGTTCACACACTTTTTTTGACATAGTTGAGTGGATTATTGCCAGTCTGTGAATGGAAATTAAAACCAAAATGATATCATCAGAAATTAGGAATGTGCTCTTTATTCGTACCTCAATATAGGAAGTATCAAGGTGGTTATAGATGATCTTGTGATCTTTCTATAAATTGTGACAGCTGTCCTTGATGGTGTTACATTTGCTACTCTGACTGCTATCTTTTCCAAAAGTGGATATTGAAAACAGATTAATTATGTTCTCACAGAATCAATTAATAACCCATCAGCCATGATGTGTTCCCAGAGGTGGTAGGACCTTCTACATGAATGGAAAATCTAATGTTGCAGTGATGTTGGACAAAAAACACTCTCTATTTCCCAAAGCATCTTAACATCTTTCTTATATATTCATCTTACTTGTCCACTACTACTGGTAGTTTCTTTTCCCATGCACTTTTTCAAAGCCTGAGTTCTCTGCTCTTTATTTTCCAGCACCTTCACAGTGAAGTTTATGTGTGACAGACGTACACACCAGTGTTTGGCTGCCAAATGTCAGAATCCCTGGCCACAATCAAAGTGAGCTATACTTTCAGTAGAAAAGAAAAAGACTCCGGAGGCTGTAGTAATTTTGCTAAGAGAAAAGAAGACAAATGATCTCTTCTGGATAGGTAGTCAATACAGTTTTACAAAGGACGTCACTCGCTTGCTTGGTGGGTGACATTCATCCTTTCGTTCTCACATTTTTTAAACAATGACAATTTATCTTCATACTTAGCCTCTATTCCATTTTTAATGCTGTTCCTCCTTTGTCACTCCATCGTTGTTGGTGACTTGAGTGGTGCCAAGCTGCTGAAGCTGCAGAATCTAAAACAGAAGCCAATCTACCATCCACTTATTATGTGAAATTTCTTAATTAACATTCTCCATACTACACAAAAACAATTCTGGCTTACCCACTCTGACTATAAACGTTGCTTCACATTGTTGACTACATCTTAAATTTATCTGACATCTGATTTCTGTATATGTAAAAATCTTGTGTTCGTGCTGCCTGAAGCAAAAATACAACACAAATGTAACCTTCTAATTGTGTGTAAAACTGGAACACATATATATTTCATACAGTCATGTGTTTGATAATTGTAAAAAAATACACTTTTTTCACGTGGTTTGGTAGGCTTCAGCATATTCTTAGTGATTATGAAACTTGCAACATATATGTATTTTAATAAATGTAGGAATAGTTTGAAAGATACTGCAGTAAAATATAACAGCTTCCTCTTCTGAAATGAAACTGTCTTTCTTGCTTGAGCTATCCTACTCTTCATCATCACACAAAGAATGAAGCGAGAGGTCTGCATGGAAGACGACAGATCTTCCTACAGATGAGGGAACAGGATATGTACTGATTAATCTCAACCAGGTTTAAGAGCCGTATGTGAAGATGACTTCGATACTGAAAACTGAGGAGGTTGTCCCTGTTGGAATTTGAGTGTGGGACTGACTCTAGACAAAGTAATTAAAACATCATAAAATACTATTTGTTTCCACTTTGTTTAAAAACTGCTCTCTAGGATGTTGACTTTCTCAGCAGGGCATGAGCAAGAGGGTTACAGTTCCACTTCACTTCTGTCTTTGATTAGTTTTTGGTTCATCACATTTCGCTTATTTCAATTCTTAGACATGTATTTCAATCATCCCAGCCCTAATATATGTATAGTTTTAATTTTTCAGTCTTGTCAGGAGAACTGTCATTTCAAACCATTCAATCTTTCAGTAGAACCACAACAGGACAGATAACTTGGTTAGTTTGAAGCTATCGAGAACTCTGGTGACATCAATTCAATATTAAGAAACAAGGAAAGATAAAGATCTGTATCTCAATATGAGAACTGAAGTACAAATCTGTTCAATTAGGCATGAAACCTATCACTGCATTTTCTAATGCATTTATCAACCCAACAGTTAGCTTTATTCTTCAGAGCAACTCCATTAGCTTTGCATTTAGCTTGCATGAAGCTGTCTTTTTAAACCCTTTCTCCCTTCAATATCTCACTGCACATTATTGAAGGTAATATTTCTAAAAGGAGAACATAAGGAACAGAAACATTTTTGTTTGTGACAGCTTGGTTGAAGAAAAACCCTTATCTGTAAGATGCCCGTGAAAACTACTTTTCATTACAAGAAGCCTAAACAAGTTAAAGGGAAAAAGGCTGTCGGAGGAGCTACAGAAGAGCAAAGCTCAATCTCCTTTTAGAGGACTTTTAATTGTGACCACCCTCCCTGACATCCTCAGCTTAACTGCAGAGGAACATTCCCAAGAGCTGGAAGGGGCCCCAGAGGATGCGGGTGAGGCCACTGCTGCTCTCCCCACGCCTAGCTTAGCAAAAGCCCCACCACGGCCGGGCTCTCCCCCATACCAAGGAGGCGCAGAGGCTCCGCGGGATTCCCTGTCCGCAGCTCCCCGCAGCGCCGGCGGGCGGCGAGCCCGGCTGCCGGCATCCACCACGGAGAGCCCGCGGGCAGCGCGGGGGAGCGCGGTGCCGAGGGGCCGCTCAGGTGGCGGCTCCCCTCGGGCTCTCTTTTGCTGCTTTTTCCTGCTGCCTTAATTCTCCTCCTGGCCCCCTGCCTTCGCCGAGGCAGGTCGATTTCTGGCGGTCCCGTCCCGAGGGGAGATGCGGCTTCCCCGCGGCGACCGCCTGTGCACATGGGTGTGTTCCCCTACATGTATATACATACATATATATATGTATATATATATATGGGTGTGCCTGTGTAAGTGACTGATAGCTGCGTTATAGCGTGTCATTGCAGCGCTGTCCGACGGGGAGGGCCATGCCTGCGGGGGATCTTCAGCAGGGTGCTGTGTGCGCTGCTGGAAGCACGAGCGTGCAGAGCAGGAGGGCGAGGACCACGCAGGGCTTTCGAGAGGCACAGGGGAGCTTGTCCCTCCTTCCTTTTACTCCCTTTGGTCTCCCCGCTTGCCCGAGGCAGCCCGGAAGAGCGGCACTGGCTGTGCGCCGGTGGCGGTGGGCGCCGCCGAGCCGTGCTCCGTGTTAGAGTCTGGGAGACGGGGCGTGGAGAAGGCAGCGCCGCTGCCGTGCCAAGCCGGCCAGGCAAAGTGATAGAGCCGGCACCAAATTTCTTCCCAACATGGGGGGTCGATGTGCGTTCCCTCTGGCGAGCGGCCAGCGCAGACCCAGTCACACAGCCGCAGAAACGGCAGCCCGGGCAGCTGAGCAGAAGCGGAGGCTCAATGAGGCGGGAGGGGGACGGATAACTTTCCTGCCGGGGCACGGGGTGAGCGGGCAGCCGCAGCTCCCCAGGACCGCTGAGAGCTCCGCGGGCTCCGGGCGAGCGGGCTCTCCCGCGGCCCGAGGGAATACCGTCTGCCCCCGGCGGCCCGGCAGCTCCGGCGCCGCCCCTGGGACCGCGCTGTCCCTGCGCGCCCGGGGTCGCGCCCACCCGGTGGTCCCAGCTCCCCCTCCCGCTGCCCGTGAGAAGCGGCTCCCGCCTCGCCGCCCGCTCGCCCCTCTCCGGCACGGGGGCCGGCCCGGGGGAGGGCTGCGCGTCACCGGATCTGGTGGCGCCGGCAGCGGGGCGGCGTTACGTCGCCTGGCCGCTCGCCGCCGCGGAGGGGCGGCGCTGCTCCCCGCACTCCCCCGCCCGGCGCCCCCGCTCCGTCTCCGGGAAGGGCGCGGGGAGCCCCACGCTCCCCCTCAGCGCGGCGGCGGAGTTCGAGCCGGCGGCGGCGGCCGGGGTGCGATGCCGTGTTAGCCGGCAGCCCGCCCCGAGGTAGCGCCGGCGAGAAGGAGCGCGAGTTGTCGGGGCTGTGGCTGACACCATGGGCACCGGGCGGGGGGGCGAGGCGGCCGGGCTCCCTGTGCTCCTCGGCTGAGCCCGGGGATGTGCCGGCGCCCGGAGGAATTATTTTGGAACTAGCACGGAGCGGTGGGAGGAGGACGAGCGGCACAGCGCTTCAGCAGCTGCGAGGAGGTCGTCCGGCGGTGCTGTATAGGCAAGTAAGCGCTTGCTTCATTTTCGCTGCTTTCCCTTCGTCTCGAGTGACTTTTTTGTTTTTTGCAGCTGCTGGTCGCTTGCTCCCGGTTCGGAAGCAGGATGGTCGGCGGCGCCAGCGGCAGTTCTCGGGGGTTGAGGTGCGGGGGGTTGGGGGCCGGGATTGCCGGGAAGCCCCGCTCCAACTCCGCTGGAGTCCGCCGCGGGCATCCCGCTGGTGCGGTGCTCCTGTTCATAGCCGGGAAGGAAGCTCCGTGTCCCAGCGCTTCCACTTCTGCAACTGTAAAAGATGATGCCTTCTTACAGGCATTTCATAATGTAAAATGCTTTCTCCTCTTTGCTGAGCTGTAACGAAATTGTAGGAGTCCCTTAATTGCTTTCCATCAGTCCTTGTGGGAGAGAAGCAAGATGCGTGTTAGCCTTTCATACGCACTTATGGATTCAGATAGTGAACCCAGAGTTTTGATTTTTATGCCTTTAACTTTCTTGTGCCCTGCCTGGTGATTTTCTTTGGGATGCTCTTGCTGTGAGGTTATGGTTTGTCCAGCCTTGTTTGTTTGCTTACTTTTAGCCTGTGGATATTTATTGCTATACTTGACATGGCAATGAAGCGAAAAGTTGACTGTAATTTATTTCAGTGTATGGAGGACAGGTTGTAGGCAGGGGACTAATTCTGCTCTCAGAGGAACTCCACTTCAAAGGAAGAGGCCCATGGGGCTGTAATCTCTAGCTAAAAACTCGGAGAGCTCAGAGCAGACCTGTCACACTGCAAAGAATGAATTCTGTCCACCTTTCAGCAGTGATAGCGTTTAAGCTAAGCTGCCTGCCTTCCTGTACCTTTGAAAAGACCTGACTCTGAAACGCAGAGAATAGAGATGCGAATTCTGGACAGGTTTGGGAGAAGGCAGAACTTTAGACAGTGTTTAATTAAGTTTGCTCTTATTGATTTCCTCAGTGTCTTCTATATGAGCCTGAAAACTGCAATCTGTTACAGTGACCTTGATGCATGTTGTATTCTAACATGAAAGCAGCACAGAATAAAAGTATCTACACAGATTTATAGCTAAGCTCTGGTGTTTCACTAGGAATTCAGTCAGTTTCAGTGAATGTGGTAGTTTCAGCAGGGGCACTGGTCATGGTATGTGTATAGGAAATAACTTGGGAAAATAACTTGCTAATAGTGATGAAAGTAAAAGTTGCAGTATTGGAAACATGTTTCTGCAGAAATGCCACTCTGTGTGAAATGTCTGTTGAGTTTGGGATATTTCCTTTTCCAATCAGTGAGATCTCTACTGAAAGAAGTGTGGGGGTGTGTGTGGCAATCTCAAGGCTTCCCAGGTTAATGCACTTTGAGTTGTCAGCAGCAAGAGATCTTTTTATGCACTGAAATACACATTTTTATGTAGATGCAAGAGTGACATAATAAGATTAAAAAATGTTGGGATGTCAGTATGGCGAACATGTAACTCACAGAAGTTTATAGCTGAAAGATAAACTAATTCTTTCCCGTAATGGTGGATGGAGATTACTGAGGGTAAACTGGCTGAAGGGAGTGTCATTTGTTTCAGTACAGTTTATGGAGAATGTTCCTGTGGTTTGTTCATATTTCTGACTCTCTGACGATGCTGTGAAACACAATTAGAATAACTGCTGCTAGACAGTGGGATGCAAATCTATCTGTTACTTAAAACACTCAGCTTATTCTGTCTCATATCAAAAAAAGTATAGTTTTTGGCAAACTCTGCCTATGATTCTATTGTAGTAATTCCTTCCTCTGTTGCAGAGTGGCAGACTTTCACTAGGCATGTGCAAGGGAGATCATGAAACACTGAAGCATGCACTGATCTGGAATTCATTTGGGCTATGTATTACATTCGGGGTTTCCACAATTAACATAAGTAAGTGCTTATGCCTGATTATGTAAATAAACGGGGTTTAAAAATTGTATTAGCTTTGTCACTTCTGATGCATATTGCAGACCCCTCTTCTTCCTTTTTAGTCCTTCAAACTAATCTAATGCTATACTCATCCTTTGCCTGGAGAGGAAGAAAACATAATTTAATGATTTATCATTTGGCTTTTGCAGTGTTTTGTCCCATAGCTATGAGATAATCTAATGAAGGTCCCCATCACTGAATTAAAGAACATGGTGCTCTAGACTTTCACTTAAAGTCAGATCTTCATTCTTTTACGTGGCTAAAGAACTGAGTTTTCACAAGCTCTGAGAGAAAAAAAGAAATATTGCTTTTTCTGTTAGAAACTTGAAAAGAAAGGGGAAGGTAAGACTTGAGGTCTTTAAAGACATAATTAAAAACATCCACTTCTATGATATTAATCAACCTTCTTTACCTTCACACATTTTCTTTATCTTTTACTTGGTACTTGTCAGAAATCCTTCCTGCATATTTATACTTTATTTTACAATTTGTGTAGTTCTTAATTTTAAAAATTCAGGAGTGGCCATCACACACTTCACTGTAAGGCTATTCTAGAATCCTGTTTAATGTCCTGTATCCCACTTGGCTTGTATCTTTTGAATCGCAATCTTTTGTATCTTTGGAATCTTTGAAGATTTCCAAAGTACACTATATTCAACTTTATAGTATGCATTTTTGTTTTAATTCTATGTAAATCTCTTTAACAGAGAAGATTGTTGACCTTGATTCAGAAATTTCAGGGCAAGCTCAGAAATTATTTTTCTTTCCTAATTTTTTTTCATGTTTGCTCAGACATGCATTTTGGCTTGTTGGGCATAGCTTTCATGAACTGACAGAAAAACCTGTAAGCATAATTAAAAACACCAACAGTTAAACATGATTTTTCTAGTCAGCCCCAGCCCAGTTGAGTGTGTCATTTCTATTTATTCATCTTAGATTGAATATTAAGACAAAAAAATGAGAGCTGTAGTCTGCTCTCAGTTCCCTCTGAAGTGCTCAAGTAAGTACCATTTCTTCATGCTTGTAACTTAGCACTGGTCCTTGTGCCTGAACTGTCAGTATTTCTTCCTGGTAGTCATCACCAGGTCTGCTTGCATTCATTGTTAAAAAGCTAAAGAGTTGTGGTGAATGATAAGAAACATCAAATGGATTTAATGTGTCGTGTTTCTTGGCCCTTCGCATGGCTGTGCTTTCAGTTCAGGTTTCCAGAGAGAGGCCTGAATGTGGTTGGGTTGAATCCCAATATGGGTCTGCTACATCAACATGTACCTCTGGCAGTGTGCTGTGACACTGGCTCACAGTGGCACACCGTGAAGACAAACTTCTTTGTATTTGCTCAGAGTTTTATCTGCCATAATTCGAAGAGTAAGAAAGCCTTACTGTTGTGGTGGCCAATGTAGATTTTCTGCATTTCTGTTGCAGATCAGAGGAAAGAGAGAAAGCATACTTTAAAAAACCCAAAAAACCCAGAACTCAAAACAGGTCATGTCTCAAAGATGCAGTACAATCAACACCAGGGAATTCAGTGGAGACACAGACAGGGAAATTCACACATATCTTTAATTATCCAAGGAGGAAATTATTATTCTTCTTGAGAGATTAATTTAGTCTTGAGAGATTGATTTAGTAGGTGATGTGTCTACCCCTTATGAAGAAGAGGCGCTACATGATATGGAAACCAAGCTTTTTTCCAGTGCACACTTCAGCTGTGGCTTTCACTGTCGTTTGGGACTCTAAGCCTTATCTTCAGTAATTACCTCGAATTGGCCAAAAGAGGTGGAACACTCTGTTGTGTGATGAATCTGGTGGTGCAGCAGCCAAGAGCTGGGTTGTTTCCTGGGGACTTGCTCTCTTCAATTTATTAAAGTAATGAGTAGAGGAAAATTAATCAAGAAAAGTGTTTAGGATGAGATTAATTTTATGATTCGTTCTCCAGTTTATTTTGGGTAATGTTGGGCAAAACCATAAAAGTTCTTCACTGTGATACTTATGTGAGAGTAGTAATAGTTTTGACTTACATATATAAATATATGTAATTTGTTTATTTATTTATTTCTTTTTAACATAAATAAATTTTCTAAAAAAATGGGATTAAGGTTTTGCATGTGAGGCCAGAACATGGATATATGGTACTTCTGGACACAGTTTGCTGTGCCACTCAGGCATTTCAGAGATGAGAAATGGATGGTTTATGAAAGGCTGTGCTGTATGTTCCACTGTGAAAACCAGGAGGTCCCCCATGCCAAGAACTGAGCACAGCAGGAACAGTCATGCCCTGATGGTGGCAGTGCACGTTCCCAGTGTGGAATAAAACTTGGAACAGAGTGAAAGGACCACACTGGTGCTCACAGGGTGCTTTTCAACAGCCACTGAAATTCCTGTGTAAGATGTGATTGAGGTGAAGGCACTGATGTTTTACTGCTTTAACACTGGCATGGATACTGAGTCTGTGAAAGAACTCACGGCTTCAGAGATGCCGTGGGTGCAATTGTTTGTTTGCTCAATGCCGCAGATGGTTATCATCTGGAACAAGGATGAACTTCAAGTTTTTTTCGATTAAGTTTGTTCCTTGCTCTTAGATTTGGATGTTCATTCCTCGGTTGGTTGAGATTTTAGTTCAAAGGTGTGCTTTTAAAGCTGATAAACATCAAGCACTTCCAAAGTGTTCATTGCTTGGAGCTTCTGAGATGACATCAGAGGAGGAACTGCTTATTAATCAGATTATTCTAAAGTTTGGCTTTATTTTATTTTTTGTTCATTCTCAATGTGTTTTTTCAAATAGTGAACAGTGTACTTGGTTTCATGTTGAAGATGTTAGAAATGGCATTTTAAGTAAATTTTGTATTGCTTTTGGTCAAATTATTCAAATAGACTCAGATTTAAGTGTGAAAAAAGGCTGCTTGAATAAAATAAAATACATGCCTTTCCCCCCTCCACTTTTTGTGTTAAATTTATTTAAAATACAGCTAACCATAAAGAAGTGAGAATAATGGGAGTGCTGTTTATGACATTCATATTTCTTCCACTTTCTGTCAAAAACTAAAGGGAATTTCATCGTCTTGTACAAATGACAGAGTATCATGAGTGACAGTAATCATATGCTCTGATTCTTTCTTGGTGTAAAGACTATTTTGCTATTTTAATTGAATTTAGTGTGAAAATGTAATTGATTTCAACAGGTATAATACTAAGAACTAGGGAATATTAAAAAACCTTTAAAAATTTGATATTCATACTTAATGTAGCTGTAAATATAAAGCCCTGATTCTTAATTACAGAATTGTTTCTAAAATGCTTTTCTATTTTGCATTTGCTATGCTAAATATATCTTCATAATTATGTGAGATAGCTTTTTCTGGTTTCTCTATATGGCAAAATGTTTGATTGACTTTTAACAGTTGTGAATAATGAACTATATGCTTCAGCTTCAACAACACAAATGGACATTGATTTTCTTTGACTTGCTTTTGACCCCTAAAGAAGTAAAGTCATTAGAATCATGCTTGAAAGAGAACTCTTCGCTCTCTCTCCTATAATTTTATACATATTATAAACAGGCATTGAGAACTAATCTATGCTAAACAGATTTTTTTCAAGTGGAAAAGGAGGGGGAAATCATCAGCTCTACAGTTGTCTTGCAGCTCTAGGTTTCATCACTCACAGCTGTCTGCCTGTATCCAGTACCAGTTGGTATTGCAGCTGTATGTCCCTGAATGCAGCAGAATTCACAAACAGTTCTCACGACTGTTTAATTGGTTATTAAATGGCAAACGTTTATGTGACAGTGTAAGAGTTGGGTCAGTGCAATGCAGGTGTTTTCAAGTAACAAAACACTCACTGATGCATGTATAGAGTTCCTCACTGAAGATAGGTTTTGAGTAAAAGTCAGCATCAGATCTGTGTCTCTACAGGTTTTACTGTCTGGAGTGCCTTCATTCTCATTCTGTGAGTTATGTGTTTTACTTTTTTATGAAATAGCTTTATGGATGCAGAATGCAAAGGTAAAATGCAAAAGATAAAAAGGTAAAACATAGTAGTCTTTTCAAAATCAACTGGAGAAATGGGTGCAAGAGCAAACCAGGATTACAGTGCTGAGGAGCTGGCGTGGTTGATGTTATGAATGGGGCAAGATAGGGCCCTTCCAGGGGTGCAGTTCCTGGCAGGGCTCCCTGTCCCCAAACTAAGCAACTCCATTAACCTAAATGCAAAAATAGCCACTCTGCTGCTTTTTCAGCTGGAGCAAGTCCTCTGTCAAATACAGTGACATTCGTGAAGGAGTTTTATTGGAGGAAGCATACTGCAACTGTGCTAGAGGCAGCTCCAAGCAGAGTGTATAGAAATCATGGCAGCATCTGATGATGATCACCTCTCATTTTATTTTAGCTGACTGAGATAAGAAAGGACCTTCCTGGATAATTGAATGCACAAGTAGATAATTTCTTTCTACACTGTGTCATTAGTCTTTCATCTAGTTAATTCGTAAGCATTTGTAGTAATAGTTCATCATATGCTTCTTTTCACAACTTACTGTCTTATGCAGTTGTGATGTTGTCTGGGCTGTTTCCTTGGGATGTCTTATTTAAAATTACTTAAATTTCAGTTTATTAATCTGTTTTATTCATCAGCTTTCCTTTTCGCTACATTAAATAACCTATTTAACCTCCAAAGGAAGAGCTGATCTTACTGATCAGTGATTGTATACTGTATTATTCTACATGTTTTCAATGTTATTTATGTTTGCAAAGTTTTCTTGTTAATTTAGAAAACCCCTAAACCTTCTGATTTTTGGTGGGTGGAGCAAAGAGTATTCTCTGCATGCTTCAATTAATGGAGAAATCCAGTTGTTAACAGTGATTTGATATTGCCATTTGTCACTATACTCCTGCCCTTTCATGTACATCTTACTGCCTTTTTTTAACCTCCTCATGATGGTACAGTGCTTCTTTCTGAAATGAAAATCTCAAGGTTTATCTCAAGCATTATTCTCTCATGTGATACATCTTATACCCAATTGAATGTTTTCTCAGGTCTAAGATTATGTAGTTTTTTGTGCTGTGCTTCTGTGTGTCTGTGTAAAACTCTTTATTGAGGGTAGTATATAATTCTTTATAAACCCTGTGTTTACAGGACTGAGTCCATGACTTTTTCTCTTTGAAATGAGACTTGATTTTTGCTTTTACAGTTAACTCTTTGCTATTATATATTAACTGTATTTGTCTAGCTGCAGCAAAGGCATTTTTTGTGGAAAACCCCCCCAACATTTTGGGAAATGAAAAGTAAAATATTTGGGCATCAGTTCCCTTTTGAAAAATTACAAGAACATTATCCAGCATCTTCCTTTTAGTCTCAGGAGTATAAAAAGACATAACATTTCCCCTGCTAGCTACTGCATGATAGTACTGACCACTAAGTGTATACAGCTGTATGCCTTCTGTACAGGTTTTTGATGGCTATGGAACTGTGAGCCTGAGATCACAAGTAGCTGGGGTCATAAAGATCTAGCCAGACTGCACGAAAGAAAGCAGTAAAATATAGTGGGTTTGCTTTTTCATTCTTTATGCTGTCGTAGAAAGAGGGTATATATGACCCTTGAAAAGAGGAAAAGGTGAATAGTTGCATTTCTAGACAAAGCAGAGAGAGAACTGCCAGGAGGACAGAAGCAAGATGTTTGATGAGAGAGCTTCTGTCCGTGTTTTTGAAGGGAAAGTGGTGCTTTCCAAGACTGCAATTGTTCAGTAATCTTCAGAATTGCATCCTTGAAATACACACCTGCTGCTTGTGAAGAATTCTACCAGAAACATATTCCCTTTCCCTATGAGAAATGTCTGGGTAAGGCTGTATTCATGTCATTGTTCTCCAAAAGTTCCATGAATTCCTTGTATTTAAAGCAGGAACTCATGTACAGGAATTCAGTTGCATCCTTAGATGGATTACTCCCTTCTGCAGGAATGTCTGTGGCTGTAGTTGAGATGGTGGTTTTTTGGGCTGTCTGAGGCTGGCCTCAAAGTGCACAAGAAGTAACAAGGAAACTGTTGAGGTTCTTGTGTTGTCTCAGGAGAGACGCAAAAGTGGCATCATCAGGATTTCTCATTCTTTTTGACCTGCAGTACATGAACATACATGTACCTCTGTCTTAAGACGAATTCTTTGATAAATCTGGCTTCCTACATGTGCCTGTTTTTGTGATAGATTCTACAGTATTCAGAAGTCAGTGGAGACTGTGGAGTTATGAACCTCATTTCACAATTCTAATTTCTCTAGGAAAGCTGTCTGGGCACCTGACTTTCCAGCAAGTAGATCTGGAAAAAACAGCTGTAAGCACCTCTAGGGGCAACTGTAAAAATATAAAAATAAGATTCTGTACCTTCTAAATACTAATTCTGCTTCAGAGAAA
The DNA here is from genome assembly GCA_013398115.1 of Falcunculus frontatus. Lineage (NCBI taxonomy): Eukaryota > Metazoa > Chordata > Aves > Passeriformes > Falcunculus > Falcunculus frontatus. Next base: position 425,290 of record VZRV01008500.1, on the reverse strand, counting down.
GCAGATGAGAAGAAGGTTGCTTTCATGGATCAAGTGTCAATATTACTTCAGTTACTAAGAAATATACAAGCTTAACTTACATTCCTCATTTTACGGCAGCGGAATTGTCTTTTCTGGATGGTAAGAAGTATCTTAGATCTTCCTACATATAATAGCTCTCTCTGGAGGCATTTGAAGTGCTGAAAAAACCTCTGCTCAAAAGCTCACAAAAACTGTGAAGTACTTTGAAGTTCTGCAATTACGGCTAAATGTCACTTTCTGCAGGTTTACGGCATGTAAATAGCTGGATATGCTACTGTGGGAAAAGCTAGTCCTTCATTTTTAAAAAATACATCACATAGTATTAACCTGTATTTATGAGTATATAAAATGTCCTGCTATGTGTTCAAAGCCTGTGGTCAAAACCCATCTGTTTGTCAAAGCTTTTTGTTAGCTTAAAAAGAAGGTCGAATTACATGAATACCGTCTTTTATTTGAAAGATTTTCTTACCACCACACATCTGAAATACACTCTTGTATTTAGAAATCATGATAAACAACCCAAAAACATTCTTTTAAGTACTGCAGTGTAATGCTAGACAACAAAATTATGGTCTCTAATACACGCCACTTGTTTTCACAATTCTGGGGCCCATTCGAGGTGAAGATTAGGGGCAGTGTTTGACTTTTTAGTTTCAGACTATGCAAATTTATCCAGCATAGTGAGTGCTCTAGATTAAGAATAACTATATATACCAATAGCACATTGTGTTGGTTTTGCTCAGCCTGGTTTTTGGTAGTGGGGGGACCACAGAGGTGGCTTCTGTGAGAAGCTGCTAGAAGCTTCCACCATGTCTGGCAGAGATGGCTCTGAAGATGGACATGGTGCTGGCCAAAACTGGGCCAATGAGAGAGGCTGGTAACGCCTCTGTGATGACATATTTAAGAAGAAAAATCAAAACAAAAGGAACACAGTTCTTCTTCTAGTCAGAGAAGAGGAGGAGGTGAGAACATGTGAGAGACAACAACATGGTGACACCAAGGTCAGTGGAGAAGGAGGGGGAGGAGGTGCTCCAGGCACCAGAGCCGAGGTTCCTCTGCAGGCCGTGGTGAAGAGACCGTGGTGAAGCAGCTGTGCCCCTGCAGCCCATGGGTCCATGGGGGATGCAGAGATCCACCCTCAGCCTGTGGGGGAGGTGCCCACGCCGGAGCAGGTGGATGCCTGGAGGAGGCTGTGATCCAGTGGAAGACCCGGTGGAGAGAGAGGGCCCTTGCTCCCAGGCTGGAGCAGCCTGTCCTTGGAGGACTGCACCCTGTGGAAAGAGAGACCCATACTTCAGCAGTTTTGGGTGGACTGTGTGCCCATGGGAGGGACTCATGTTGCAGCAATTTTGTGAGGACTGCTGTTCCTGAGATTGGAAACACACTGGAGAAGTTCATGGAGAACCCTCTCCCGTGGGAGGGACTCCACGGCCTCACAGGGGAAGGATTCCTCTCCCTGAGCAGCAGAAGAAAGTCCTCGGGTGATGAACTGACCAAAACCCACCATGTCCTGCCTCCCTGCGCTGTTGGTGGGAAGGAGAGAGGGGCTGGGGGGAAAAGGTGTTTTAAGGGCTTGTTTTATTGCTTATTATCCTTCTCTGACACTGTTAGTAATAAATTCACTTTGTACCTCTAAGTTGAGCCTGTTTTGCCCTTGGAGTGTTTTCTCCTGGTCCTTATCTCAACTCATGAAGCCCTTGATTATTTTTTTCTCTCTCCTCTGCCCAGCTGTGGCAGGGGAGGGTGGGCAAGTGGCTTTTGTGGGTGCTTGGCGTTTGGCCAGTGTCAAACCACGACAGTCATATCTAGGCAGCCTTCAGTTTAGGATGAGGGTTTCTCTAGAGTCTGCAAATCTTCAGAATGACGCTTAAAGCTCTGAAATATTGGGAAGTAAAAATCCATGAAGCAGTAATTTATAAAAATAACTTGGTGTGTTACATGCAGCAGATATCTAAGGTGAAGGGTACTGCTGCTCACAATCAGAAGGCTTCTCAATCCTGTAGCTGCTGGAAAGGAGACACACTGTATGTTGTTCTCTGTGCAGAGAAGTGGTTTTTGGGGTAATCCTCATGGCAGTTGTATTGCTGATCTCTGTAGCAGCCTGCCTACAGTTACTTGGAAGAAGAGTGCAGGTGTTTTGCAAGAGCAGGACAGGCATGATGTGTGACTGAATCAGCTCTTCCTCAGCCATGGGGAGGGCTTTTCTCCACTGCACGCTCGGTTTTCATCAGTCTGGGAAGCCTTTGATTTACTGAAATACTCAAGGCAGCTTCTGAAGTGTGAAATTAGTTGTATGATGGTCCCTTCTGTCTGAGTAGCTACCCAGTGTATAAGGCCTTGCTGAAGTGCTCCTATTAAAAGCTTGGACACAATATTTCTGCTACAGGTCAGTGAAAATGCTACAGGTGGTTGCTTGTGTCAAACCCCACATTTGGGGTGGGTGTTTTGCCCCAAAAAGCTTGGGCTCTGTTTCTTCTCATGGCCATTACTGATGTCCCTTCCTATCTCCCATGTTGCATGTTGTAGCCCATCATGCCAGTAGCTCCTGTGTTTGCAATCAGTCAGCACCAGGAAGGCGAAGGATTAGGTTTTTCCTGGGCATCTTCTTGGTATCTTAATCTTGGTGATTAGTCATGGTTGTTTATGAGATTTGTAGTTCTGAGACTTGCTTTTGGGGAGCCGGTGACATCTTCAGCATAATAATCCTATAATGGTGTGATACAATGATATGAAAATGCATCATTCAGGGAAGAAGTGGTGCGTGGGGAATGTTTCTTTGTTGTTCGTATGTACAGCAGTGAGCACAGATGGCACTTCTGAGATAAAGATGGCATCATGATAGAAGTGACATGATAGAAAAGACTTATCAACTCATCTGTAAAGCTTCAGGATTAACATTTGTTTCTATTTCTGGTTACTGATACATATATACAGAGAATATATTTATTTTAAATAGCCATAAGGCATGATTTTTGCTTTTCAGCCAGTTTTTCCCTGAAGGGAAGACAAAATTGGTAATTTGAGAACAGCTCATTCTGTTACTTCTGAGGATGGTTCCTAGTTAGAGCTTCATACTTGTGATTCCCCCCCTGCCCAGTATTTCTGTTATATCCTTTACTGGCTTACAGCTTGACAGTATATGTTTTACACGTATTTGTGAGTATACATGTGTTCAGAGTAGATAAATGTCTGTAGTAGATAAATACCATATGTGTGTCAAATATGATACACTATGTGCTTTTCAGCCTTGATACCCCTGGAATTTGGAAATTTATAATAAAACCATCTTTGATCATGAGAGCAGCCACATTACATGGCTGGATGTTCTTGTGGCTCCTATTACACCTACATAAAGTAGAGACTGTCCTGTGCTTGTACAGGGATTGACCCTCTTTCAGATAATCTTTCTCAGTCTGCATACCCTTCTCAAATCTATTCAGAAGTACAAGTGAGGATCATCTTCCTGGCCTGTTAAATCTTCTCTTTACATGCCTCTGCTAGTTCTTCCTCCCTCACATCAAACGGAACCTCTCTTTTGTTTTCAAGGATTTTGTTTAGTAAAGCCAAGCATTAGGTGCTGTATTTAGCAGCTTACTGAGGTTTTTGTTCTTACCACCGGCCCATCACTGTCTGAATTGCCTGAAATTTCCACAATACATGTTTTTCAGTCCCTTATGAAAGTAAAAATGCTCTACTTGAAAATCAGCCTTTATAACGTTCATCTTAACTTCTACTAGGATGCTTGCAGATGGTTTCCATCTGGAACTGATTTCAAGACTAAATGAGAAGTTTTTTTCAGTGGTTCATTTTCAATAGTTTTGTAGGAATAGCTTTACATAATTCAGTGAGATCTTAATGCCTATTTCTTTTAATAATGGAATTTTTTCCTTTTTAAACATTTTTGTCCTGTTAATCCAATAATAATATTTACTGATTGTATACTGCAGTGTATTAATATATCCTGGCTCAGCGCAGGCAAGTAGTGTTTCTTGTTTCAGTAACTACTCTTGACTACTTAATTTTAAACTATTTGATATACATTTCTTCAGTGAAATTGCAGATGCTTGATGAGAATGTTTTTAGACATCTGCCTTTAGGCAGTACATAACAGACAAGGGCAGATTACCTGGAAATTTACTTTCAGCTTGATTGAGACATCCCTGTTTTCTTGACAGAGGAATCTTCAGCATTTGACAGCAGTTGTGGCAGTGATAGGTGTTAGGGTCCTTGGACTTGGATCAGTTTCTGCTTGTTCAACAATAGAAAATTCAAAGTGTCAAGAGTTTAGTTTAAAAATACAGGAAAAGGATTAAAGAATGAACAGCTTGATCAAGAGAAATTACACGTGTCAGTTCTAATGTACAGTGAATTAAAAAATGCAGTGAATTAGTGAAGAGACATCTTGCTCTCGAACCCAGACTGTGAAGACATGAAGTATAGGGAGACCCAAAAAGAAGACATAGATTCTGGTGCTCACTGGCTCCTCTCTGAGTCACCATCATGCTCATGAAATGTTGGAGTGGGCAATGAGCATTCCAACGAGTGGGCAGTGCTGGATGACTGCAGAGCTGACCTCCCTCCTCCCTTGGAAAACAGATCTTGGTCTTTTGTTATACTGCATACTCTCTTCCTCAGAGTTTGTAATCCAAAAATAATGTAGCAGACAACTGTACTGCTGGAAGAAAGGAGTGGTGAACCTGTCTTAACTAAAGAGAGGTGAGAGGGTGTGGTTTGTAGGCTGGTCAGAAGCTGTGTGAACAACTGGTGGTTAAACTGGTCTGTTACGATTTTTTTCAGATTGTCTTATCTATAATGTAGAATTTTACATCAAGCTTTTCTCTGTGTAAAATTTGTGTGGCTGAAGTTAAAGAAAATTTCAAAACTGTAAGTTTTAATTTAAACTTACTTTTTTCAGTTTGGCAATATTAAGTGTACAGAATAGAGCAGGGTCTCAACAGTGAACTGAAACTCTAAATTGGGTTTATTCTGTGATCATCACACAGACTTGTGCAAGTTGCAGAAATTTATTTTGGTTCATTTGCCTCATTTAGCTTAAATTCATACTTTGCGGACACATGGGTTAGTACTTTGAGGCTTTATTAAGGAATGGTTACATAAAGGTTTATTTCCAGTAGTTAGAGACAGTGGATACATGTAGCGTGTTAGATATTGATTTACACGCGATTTTGGTTTCTCAGAATATTTTTCATGATCTCATAGCAAATTTCTTTATACTCGGTCTCTACTTTCTCTGATGTATTAGTTTTTGGAAGAACATTACACAAACCTGGAAAATAATTTGATTTATTGTAGGAGCTTTTAAAATGGATTTGCCTAAATCTATCCTCGACATCAATTAAATTTATTATGAAGTCATATTTGCTCATTTTCTGTCTTAGCTGTACATTGTAAGGAAGAACACTTGGAAGTCTTAGAATTCATGTAGTACAATAAACACTTGAAGGAATCTCTCTGCAACCATTCTTTCTGTGAATAGGGCCACAACTGCTAAATAAATATTTTATTTTTCTACTGCAGCACTGTAAAAGGAAAGAGTGGACTATTATTTAGAGAGCTATAAGTTCCCAAAATAAATTGTGTTTTTGTTTGTATTTAAAAAAAAAGCTGAACAGATGGGAAAATAGCCCATGCTGCTTCTCAAATTCTGACTTAAAATAAAAAAACTTTTCCTACACTAGTATTTAATTTCAAAACTGCTATGTGGGCAAATGGGCAAATCTGTATATGAATTTGTTATGACATTGCATTTTTTCTGTTATCACAATAATTAGAATAAAACTGAAATATAGAAATAGTTTGAATGAAAGTGAAAAGATAACCTAGTATGAAGCCAGCTAGGAAACACTGTCAAACCAGTTATTAACTTTTCTCTAGGCAGGCTTATGGTTGCACAGGTCCCTGGCCTTAGCGTTGGCCAGAACACAGACTTGGAGATCACACACATTTGTGCAACACAAACTCCTGAATTCCTGCTTTGCTGTTATTTGCAGCTGTAGTTTGTTTTTTTTTTTTTTTTTTTTGTTGAGGCAGGAGATTTTGAGGGAATTACACTAGATTACAGAAATGAAATGATTGTTAGTAGGACTCAGATGCTTTGATAAGAAACCAGAAGGGGCTAGGATGACTTCACTATGTTGCTAAATACTCATGTTCTGGCAAGGTCTCTAATGTACGAGCTATGTTCATGTAGGATTAATGGAAATTATTGTGTAAATAGCATAGTATTAACAGTCTAAGAGAGTTATCCCTTTAAAATAGAGAGAGGAGAACTGCCCATAGTGATTCTCTCTGTCCCACAGCACCTTGATAGCTACTCATTCAGTAAGATGAATCAGCAAGCAAATGTATTAATTGCTGATAGGAGACATTAAACCATTTACAATTTATGTTTTGCTATTCTTGTATGCAACAGATGCCCATTAGGAAAGATTTGTCTCTGCTTTACTTTGAGGTGGTAGGTTGTCTATCAAGAATAAAAGCTCACATCCCTGGTGGATGTGTTAATTGCCAGTTGGATTCATAATGGAGACTGTGTTAACCAGCTATGTGTTTGCACAAAACCTTTAGGAACTTTTATTGCCGGTACAGCTCCTTGTATGACACATTTTGCTGCAATTGAGTGTGGGGAAGAGACTGCAGACACATAAAAGCTTCAGACATGCAAGTGTTCCCCACCCTTCACCCTTGTGTGGGCATATATGTGCAGCATGATAACAGAAACTTCATTTTCCCAGGCAATCAAATTAAAAACCAATCACCTCTATGCCAACATGTCCTTTGGTTTTCTGGTACTCTCTGGATGTTTAGCCTACTGTGTTGTATTTCAGAATACAGTTGTGTGTTTATAGAAAATGTATTGTGAGTCCTAGTTAAAGCTTATTTTGGCCAAATTGGTAATTATGATACAACTGGGAAAGGCAGTTCATTAACATAGATGGGGATGTGAGACATAGGCTTCCATTAATTTGTCTGAGTACTTTTTAAATTATAGCTGGGGGACTGTGAAATTTACTTTGGTGTTCAACAAATGGGCTAAGAGAAACCGTGATCTGTGGCAGAAGGCATTTTGCAGAGAAACTGAATGGATGGATGGATGAAAGGCTTCTGCTGCATAGTTCCAGGCTCTGCAGTTCATCATTATTCAGTCACAAAGATTAAAGCAAATTAGAGCTTAGAAGCTATGAACCAAGAGCTGCCCAACAAAATGTCCAAAGGCACAGGGGAGCCTGGCAAACGGATTCAAATGCATAGGGATAAATTCCAGAACCCCTACTTGTGTTTAAATATTTATTACCATTTTAACTTTTTATTTTTCTATGACATATGTCTCTTTCCCATGCCAGATTTCGAGTCTTTGAGAGAATAGTAAACATTTCTCTCTCTCGCAAAAAGGAGAAGAGTTGCTTTGTACTCTCTCATTCCTGTGGCAGTAACAGGGGATTGTACTTTGAAACATTTTACTTAGTGATTGGAATTGAAATTTGGTTTTACTAAGGTTTTTTGGTTTGTGGGGTGGTTTTGGTTTTTGTGGTTTTTTTTTTTTGTTTTTTTTTTTTTGTGATACCTAACCCTCCAAGGAACTTTATAAGAAAGTTTATTTATTCCCCCCGCATTTCTGGGGAGCAGAAGTTCCTAGAGTTACTTAGACCCTCCCATATCAGTGTAGTACTCTTGAAAATTGAATGTAGCATTCAGACCTGCATTTTTAAACTGTGTTAAACAAATTGCCGTTAGAACTGAGGGAAAAACATCTCATTGCTGGCAAAATTGGCACAATTTGTAAACTGGCTTAATGCTTCTGTTGGTTTCTGTTCAAATGAAAGGTGTCTAGCTGAGTGTATTTTCTATAAAAAGACTAAAGTTTCACAGTGATAAATTCTAGTAAAATTTTGCTCCTGGCAAAATATTAGTGCATAAATGCTATGGATCCCCAGGAAATGGTGAGCTTTATGCTGAATCGGACTTGGGAGTACTGAAAAACATTTGTTCACAGGCAATTCTGGAAGTGCAAAACCATCTATGTCAGTATAGTATGTGCTTCAGAGGCTTTTCATATCCTACAAAGAAGGGAAATACCTTAATATATCCTAAGGTTGGGGTAAAGGCAAAAGAGAAATCTGACAGATACGTAATTCACCTTGGGTGTTTAAGTGCTTTGTAAGAACTGAATGCAAGTCTGTAGCAGAAGGAGGTGAGGAATGTGGTCACATGCACTCTCCTCATACATTCTAAGACTGCTAATCTGGAAGGCTAGTTCTGAACAAACAGCAGGATCAATGTGCAGAAAATCTTGTAAGCACATCCATGTAATTTAAAAAATAAATTTTTTTAGCAAGAAGAATTTTTAAAAATTCATGTTCAGTACTAAAACACAGTGGTGGATTTACATCTCTTTTATGTCTTCACATGAGTAACCTGGTTTGCTGATTATGTTGTTTATCTTTCCTACATTTTTCATCCTCTTCTAGTGGATATGTGCTTTATATTCAGTATACTCAGGATGCTTTATGTTCAACTAGACCAAAAAAAAGAAAAAATTACTTTGGTGGTATCAACCACGCAGAGAATTGTTATGCTAAGGCAACTTTCATTTACTAAAGGCTGACAAATCACTACTCTGGAGCTGGGAAACCAGTCAGACAAGTTTATATCACAAATGAAAATAGTGAGGTATGTCTAACAAATTTGGAACTCAATGAAAAAAGATAAACTGGGTTCGTTGGGTCTGAAGCCAAGAGGATTGCTACAGGGGGTGTATAATGCGCTGTGATATAGTTTCCAGTGGTAGCTTTATGAATAAGAGGATGAAACATCTTAACACTTACGCCGATGGCTAAGACTAAATTGAATTATAACTGCATTAACTTTAGTAACAGTTTTACCCTCTTCCTTTTACTTGCAATTATTAGGAAATTATTTTCTTTGAAAAGAAAACAAAGCACCTTTTTACAGAGCAAGCATATTGTTCCATCTTTGACTATAACGAGCATTCATTTGTTGATGTGGGTAATTACGTTTTTGGAAAATACAGATTTATTCTGTGAAATCTGGCTTAGGGTGTAAAACAGCTGAAATGCAAATAGGAAGCTGAGCAATATTGATCTTGGTAATTTAAAAAGAAATCTACACTAAAACAGATTAAGGTTGATCAAAACCCTTCAGTTTGATTTTTTTCCTCAGCTGGAGGAATTTACTAGGATTCCTCTCACGACTTCCTAACCAGTAATTAATACAGAAAACTATGTCTTTATTAAGTGGCACTAAGATATCACACAGGAATAGTATTACTTTGTACTGTGCTGCCCAGTTTGTGCCCATAATGTCAGATGTGGTGCTTTGCACTATGGACCATTAGGATCTGAGAACAATCAGAATAGCATACAAGAGCAGAGCATCACAAAATCATGGAAGGTTAGGAGCAACCTTGAAAGATGATCTGGTCCAGCCTTTCAAGAAGTCACAATCTGTTCTATCCCTTCTGTCAGTTTTCATATAGGGACAAATAAAATATATTCATGATAGATCTCATGACTGATGAGGTTGAGTAAGCTTCCATAATTGAAGAATGAAGCCTTAAGTATGGGAATATCACCTCAAATACTGGAACAAGTAGTATGGTTGAGCTGGATTTGCATCCTTTAGTCAAAGTGGAACTTGCACTCTTAGTGCTAAACTCTGAAAGGGTTCTTCCACCTGACCACTACTTTCTGAACTGGAATCTTACCAGCACAGGCAAGTATTCCTGATTAATTTCAAATGTCCTGAAGTACTTACATTATAATTTATCTTATTTGTTAAATGTAAAGGTTATTTTTTGAATTCTAATAATGCTTGAAGTGTCATCATTTTGAGTCATTCATTTTTCCTCTTGTGGTAATTTTATTCAGCAATACCTAGTTTATCTTTGCAAATATATTGCAAAGATAAACTTTATCTGTCTTAGATAAGATAGAGAAACCTTATCTATCTTTGCAAATACATTGTTTATACACAATTTAAAGACTATTTCTACCTTCTTGTTTCTTTATTTTTTGTACTGTCAATGTAATTTATGCTTTTCTCACCTCTCCCCATCTTCCATAGGTATCTTACTATTTTTTTGCCTAAATCTTCTTTGATGTTTCTGGTGTAATTGGTTTTATGTACTCATTTTTCTTCCTTTACTCATTTCTTGAAACTTAACATTGTTTCTCTCTTTTCATTCAATCTGTTTCTTTTTCTTGGATGTTTGCAGTCATGGAAATGGTCATGGCTGAAAAAAGGTTCTTCGGTACGTCGTGGTATGTCAGTGTTTCAGATTGTTTTTGCAGATGTAACTGTGAAATAGTGAGCAACCAAGCTCATTGAAGAGCTTCATCTCATCAAAGATTGTTAAATGGCTGGTTTTGGCCTGGCCAGGCTGCAATGTAGAACTACTCAGACAGTAAAAAATTATGTGTAGTGGGCACTATGAGTATGGGTAAAAAAAAAAAAAAAAAAGAGACCGTGAATAGTAGAACCTCCTGTGTGTGATGGACGGGCTTCCATCCTTGAGAGACTCCCTTGATCATAGTTTCTGTTTCTTCTCCTTTGTCTGGAGAACTTTTGGAAGCTGGCAAGGATTTTTCTGGCACACTGAGAGAATACTGCCATCCAGGAAAGTCTTCTTTTATTGCCTGCAACCTTAGTAAGGTCTTCTTCAAGTTTTTTTTTTAAATTTTTTTTTAATCACAGAGATGGACTTAATTTGCTTAATGAAAAGTGAAATTTGAAGTGATGGGCCTTAATACACTTTGGACAGCACAGTGGATGAAATTCTCCTTGCCACAGCTAGTGACAAGATGGTCTTCTCCTACAGGTCTGCTTTCATAAACATTAAATCTCTGCATACAAGGTGCTTGTGAGCCTTAAAAACTGTGGTTTTTTGGTTTTATTTACATTCTCTTGCAATATGACCCCAAGAAGGGCTTCAGCCCTATTTATTCAGTTCCCTTAATTACAGTATTTTTTTAACTGATTTGATGTTGTTAACTTATGTAGTCACAAAGGGTCAGAGCAAGTGTCAAGCGTGATAAGGGAAGTGGGACGTAAAGCTGACACAAGAAAGGCAGTATTTCAGGAGGGGGCTGGTGGCAGAGGTGGTGGTGGTGGTGGTGTCTGTGTTACTCTGAGTTTGCAGGTGGCATGAGCAGCTGTACCAGGAGAGTAACATGTGCTGCCACTGCCCTGCTGCCTTCCCAGCCACACTGTGGGAGTGAGAGGGAAGCCATCTGGTGGGAGCTGTGTTGGGGACACCGCTGGTGCCAGGGCTGTTTGTGCCGGCAGTGGCTCTGCTGGCTGTGCCTCCCTCCGCAACCAGCCAGCTTGAACACAGCTGGGAAGTGTCAGGGCACATCACTGGTCCTAACTTCTCTGCTGCCTGCCTGGCTTCCTTCCTCACCAATGCGGCTGAATGCAAGGACTTAATCCTGTATCCATTCGTATGCACCAACAGTTGCTTAAGGGACAGTGTCAGGGTATAAATCAGCGGCAGTCATGTGGTCCCTGCAAACACTAAGCTAATATTATCCTTAACTCACAATTAACAGTTACTTTCTTGTGCTCTAATCTTATTCTCCATATTTCCTGGTTATACTGTAAGTGGTTCTTTCGAAACTGCTTGTCAGCCCAACTAAAGCACAGATGATAAGTTGTCTAATGTCTTTTTATGTACTATTCGATATTCTGTTCTTGTAAATAATGTATTATTAGAGAGAGTGCAATGAAAGTTTGGCTCTGGCTTCTTTCAGATGTTCATCTTGACAATTTATGATCTTTCACAAAATATTTATCTTATGTCCAAGAACAAAAATGAACCAAGAGACAGATGTGATATTGTATCAGTGGGTTTATTCCACTTTTACATGTTTTTCAGTAAAAGAGATTTGAATCCCAACTAATCAAAGTTAAATCAGCTCAGATGAAATGTTAGGAAGCCTTAAGTTGTGAAGGCAGCATGAAAGAGCTGGAGTGCAGAGTCGGTGAAGGAGGTTACCATTGAAGCTGTCAGGAAGCTCAGTTTGTTACAAGGACTATGCAGTGTAACCCGTTTCATATTTGTCCCTGATACTTCAGTGTCTCAATCAGAACTCCCTACAGCCCATTTTAAAGATATTGTGAATCTTTATCAGTTGTTTTGAACATTTTGCACAGTTATTTTGGTTTCTACAGAGCAATGTGAAAAGAGTAAGTTGTGATTTATCTGAGAGATATTTTGGGATAATTTATTTCCATGTTGCAAATAGAAATTCACATTCTGAAGAGTAACAAAGAGGCAAATTGTCCTCCCAACCACCTTTACATTACTTTGTCTTTACATATAATACACATCAATAACAATTGTTGTCTTTTTTTTTTTTTTTTAATCTGACTCTGAAACTGAATTTTCAGTCTGTGGTTTGATTTCATCAAGATCAGGCTTCTGGAATTGCTGTGTTCCCTGGTTTTAGAGCTAAAAGAAAAAAACCAGAAGCTGATTCTGCACGTAATTCACACCCGCTGAAATATGTGGTTTAACATTGCATTCATTAGGCTGAATCAAAGTTGTCTGTTGTGTTATATAGCAGTGTAGTGGTGATGAGCACACTGTATGGCTCTTAAGGTGCCTTGGGCCTGCAGAAGGCTGTCTGCACAGGAATTACTGAAATGCTTGAGAGAGGTTTTAAACTAGGGCAACCTGGGTGTCAGATTGGCCCTCACTCTCAGATACTTTGCTTTCGAAGTAGCAGTTTATCCGTTCTCTAAGAGGAGCACCATTTGCTGCCTCTCAGAGTGCTGCCGTGCTGTACTGGTGGCAGTGACACACCATGGCAGCCAACAGAAGTTAAAATAGATTCTCCTCCGCATATTAGCCAGTGAGTGAATGCTTAAGTTAAGGAAACACCTCATAGCTTTATCCTGGAAAACCGTCTGCAGTTCCAACCCTGAGTGGAATTCCAGCCTTGCCTGGACGTAGCATAAGATTGTGGATGATCTGATTGACATTGATAAGCTCAGCAGCTAGTTGTTGAATCAGTACACCAAGCTCTGCTGCCTGAGTAATACCACTGCTGTTTTACTTGCTGTACTGGGCATCTGCAGAGTGGTAATTTGACCTAGGCAGTTTTCATTGCTCTGCCTTTCCAGATCTCCTTAGTGTGTTGTCTTTAGACTCCCTCTCCCAAGCTTTTGCTCTGCTCACACAGTGCAAAAACAGGTTGGATTTCTGAATGCACTGCTCAGCCAGAGAAAATGTGCCCAAGACCTGTTCAAGAAGTGTTCCTGCTTGTCCTTTGTGACAGAGTGCTTTGTGATGTGTCAGTTTGTCTAGCATAGAAGATAAGGTAAAGCACCTTTGAAAAATAGAGACTTTTAAAAAAATGGAAACTGTGTTAGCTTTGACAACGACCAAGTAGAATGTAAGGAGAATGTTTGCAGCTTCTGGAAACTCAGATAACTTCAGGAATGAAATGAAATGTTGAAATTATTTTTCCTGCATGTATGTTTTAGCATATCAAGAGGTTTCTTTCTCAACTTAAAACCTATACCTGGACACACTCTTATGGGTTTTGTATTTCTGGTTTTCCTCCTTTTAAATTTATACCTATATCTTTGCAACCATAGTCCATTTTTAAACAAAACGTATTTTATTGTCATTTTTGCAAAAGTTTTACCCAGCTTAGCCATCTGTAGTTCTCCTGTGCCTGCCTTGTCGTGGGATGCCATTCCTGTCCCTGCAGAGAAACCACATTCTGAGTCTTGTATTTCAGATAAACCTCATTCTTCCATGAGCAGTCTCTCCCTGGTTGCTCACTGAAGCTGATCGCCACACCTGTCCACTTCTAAGATTTTTCCTTCAACATTCAGTGGTGACATTGCAAAGAAAGAAATGCTAGGGGTAACACTGAAGGAGGTGCAACAGCTGCCAATGCAGAAAATCCTGCCAAGACTAATAAACCAAGCTCTTTATAAATGTCCACTTTTTTAAGCAATTAATGCCAGCAGAAGATGTATCTTAAGGCAAAAAAATAAACCAGTACACCCCCCACTTCTCCCAAGCCCTTTATAGATCCATAATTTTCCTCTGTTTCTATGCCAGATGGCTTAATTTGACTATCTTCAGACCCAGAATTTTCCTTCTGGGCGAATTAGTTTATTACTCCAGTTTACAGGTAGGATTGTTGAAGTTCCTCATTCTGTTTGTATTTGTAGCCAAGAATAAGTTCCCAGGTTTTTTGTTCAGGTATCCACGTTTGCACAGCACTGCTCTGCACAGTTTGTGGTGTGGATCAAACTCAGTTCATCTCCATACCACAAGAAGCCCATGGAGCAAAACACAGTGTCTCTGGCATCTTGTGGGACCACATTCCAGTGATCACAAGAGCCAGATTCTCTGTGCACGTAAATCATGTGTGTTCAACAAGAAAATTACTACTGCATTTCGGTTTCCAAATGAGTCTTCCTAATAATATTATAGTATATTTGTATTTTCCACAGCATTGTGAGTTTGGGGCTTTTTAAGCTTTGAAGCTCAGCATTATGGATAAACCTTGAAATTATATACATTCCTATTTGTTTTCAACAATGTTTCCATAGGGAAAGGATAGAGTGTGTTCTGTTTAAGCATTTATTGCTTTGGTTTTTGATCCTTTGCTTGTACATAATCACTGTTCATCGGAGTACAGCACCAGAAAGTACATAAATATTTAAAAAACTTAATCTTTTTTCACTGTAACACTTTGAGAAGAAATAAAAATAACCCTTTATACTAATTTCAAAACCTCAAGATATTTTTTGTGTTTGTTGAAAATTTCTTCAAATATATTGCATGGTCAAACTTACTTGTGAATTTATGTTTCTTTAGCTTTTGAAAGATTAAAATTTTTAGAAACCTTGTATCCATCTTTTGGGTGAGACTTAGCTTTACTGGTGACAGCAGCATTTTTCAGCTCTTATTTTTTCCTGTTTATGAAGGCATTTTTATGTTTATCCAACCATGAAATGTATATTAGCAGTGCTTCAGACACCTGGGAAGTTAGATTATGTTTTTTGTCTGGTAGGAAAAAGCAAATAAAAATGGGAGTTCTTGTTCACAAACCTCTCCCAGAAAGTGCAATACCCATTCCAATTTCTTTTGTCTATGTATCAGGAATAAAGTTTGCCCAAACAAAAGTTTTGGTTAACTTTCCTGTATTACCTTTTGCCAGAAATAAGGATATGTGTGTTTTTCTTTTCCTTTGTGGATGGACTTTGACAGTACATCTGGGTTCATGCACCCTGTACTTCAGCTGTTGAAGGATTTGGATAGGGCAAGAAATGGTTTATCAGCTTCACTTTTGGTTGGTGGGGGTATTTCAAATTCTCCCTCTCTCTTTATTTATTTATTTATTTTTTTAATGAAAGATAAAGTTATTAAGATTGCAACTTCAAGTGTTAAAACCAGTAAATATATGTGTGCTTCAGCTTGTCCTTACATGCCACAAGATGGTCCAGTAATATCACAACATACTTGTATTCCACTGGGTGTTGCAGCATTCAATGAATATGATAAAGGGTAATAACAAATGAGTTGGGATTCTCATATATTTACAATATGATGAGTTGCAGCATTGCTTGCGACAACTGAAATAAGGCACAGTGCTGCAGGGTTAATGGGACAGTGAAATGAAATTGTGAACCTGCACAAATACTGGTCTGAATGTCTTCTGGTGAAAAAGTAACATTTGACTCTTGAATTCTAATGTAGATTTGAGTTACCTTTACTTGTGTGATATTTGCATACAAAATGTGGATGTATCTGAGAGACCTGTTTTATAAACACTTGTTTTCATTTGGTTTGATGTGGGACATAAAGTTGACTTCTTTATAAGTGGTTGACATTTGTATGCTTCTTGCCCGTTTTTTATAGGGAATGGAGCAGTTCAGATAAATACTTTTTTATTAAAGAAAATGAGTTTGATCTGATACATGCCAAAACCTTATTTTGATAGTTTTACTATCTAGAAACTACAAGTACAACTTACGATATCTGAAGTGAGCTATGCATTCTGAACTGCTGTTTTAATCCTTTACTGAACATGTGGACAGTTTTGCTGGTCTGTCCTCATTTTTAATAGGTTATGGACAAGTTTTCAGCATGAGACCAAAATGCCTTTTCTTACTTTTTCAGGTATTTTTAGAAAATACCTGATAGTATCTGTACTGGCAAGCAGACAATTTAGGATTAAAGAGTCATGAACTCTGTATTTGCACAATTGCCTTATAACCACATGATAGGACACAGGCTGTAGAATTTCTGGTATGTAAAGATGCCTACTGCAGTAAACACTGTCTTCTTTAAAATATTGGAGCAAGCTGAAAACGCCAATCCAAAAGAAAAAAGACATTAGAACACCTAGTGGAATCTAAGGCAATAAATACTTATCTGGGAAGAAACAAACTGGTGAACTGGAACCTGAAAGCAGATTGTAGTGAGGTGGGTGTTGGTCTCTTCTCCTGTGTAACAAGTGGTAGGACAAAAGGAAATGGCCTCAAGATGCACCAGGGGAGGTTTAGATTGGATATTAGGAAAAATTTCTTCAGTGAAAGGTTTGTCAAGTGCTGGAACAGGCTGCCCAGGGAAGCTGGTGAGTCACCATCTCTGGAGGTATTTAAAAGACGTGTTGATGTGGTGCTTAGGGACGTGATTTAGTGGCGGACTTGACAGTGTTAGGTTTGTGGTTGGACTTGATGACCTTTAAGGTCTTTTCCAACATAAATGATCCTAAGATTCTGTATTTCTATGGCTTAATATACTACAAGTCTGAAGCATAACCTAAGTACACTGGGAACTTTCATTGTCTGAACAGAATGAGCTAAGTCTATGTCAGATTGTCTGACTAAGACAAATAGGGGAGCTGAAACATCTCTGAGTAATCCTTTATTTCTGCAACAACAGGTTTTGGGTTTCCTTTTTAATTACTGTTTTTTGTGGATGAATCAACTTTGTTCAGGAGGCCTTTTCCACCTTTGCTATTTTCTTCTGAATATTGGAGCTAAACAGTTCTATTTGTCAATGCTAGATTAACTTCAGATATTCTCTTCTTCCCTCAGCTTCCCCATCCTCCATTTGCACAGAAAACACCCTGAAAGAGAGTAAAGCCCAGGTCTAGTTGCTGGAACCTAGCACAAATAGTGAGGCAGAGTGCAGCTAGAAGCAAAAGTGAAAAATCTACAGATTTTCCCAGACAGAATGGGTCAGTATCTGGAGAACAAAAGGCTAGGAGATAGACATCATAAGGAAGGCTCCTGCAGAGGGGCTGAGCCAGAGAGAGCCAGGACAGGTCTGGCAGAGCTCAGCAGGTAGGAAGACTAAACTGGGAGCTAGCATCTACATGTGTGTTCCCAGCAATGAGGGAGGGGAACCAGGTTTTTGCAATTAACTGACTGATTTAATAGACAATCTGCCTCAGCTCCCTTCTCTCTAAGATATTGACAGGTACCTTTAATTACCTCAGGCAAGTAGTAATTAGTCTCTATTTCAGTGTTAGTTCCTGAGGTATTTGCTGCATGTGACTATATTGTAGTCAGGTGAATTAAAAATGAGGATGCTCTGTTTTGTCGTGGCATGGATGGGTTTGTGTCTATATTTAGTTCAGTGTATACTTTCTACTTGAAGCATATTTCTGTACTTAAGTTCTCATAATAAAAGCTGAAAACAAGGGCTTTTTGGAAGTTAATGGAACTACACACTTACAGTAGTTTTTCCCTGTATCACTCTGAAATCAAAGCATTGCGAAAACTAAAATTATTCCAGAATTGAGCTTTATAGGGAACAATGGCCTAACGTCCATTTAGAAGAACTTTGAGTTACAGTAAATGACTAAAGCTGGAACTCGACTCATTTCAGGTCAGTATATGGAGATTAACAGGCTTGCTCAGATTCCCTTGAAAGTAATATGCCAATTCAGGAAATAGAAATCAAATACATCTATTCACCAATGGAGTGCTTCATAGTCATGAATTGATTTTAATGTCAGTTCCAATTTGTTGTGAAATTTTTGAGGCATTTCCCAAGATGGGGCTTCAGTGATTTAGTTTTTGTTATGAACTGAAGTGCTCAGTTTTTCTTGGGTAGCACTTATTCACTGCTCTTGAGATTTGTTTCCTGCTGTTTTGAAGCATGTCCTGTCTTTTGCCTTGGCTGGAAATGTTGCTCAGTTGAGTGGTGATTTTCTGTGGGAAAAATGTAAGGAGAGAGTAGTGTAGGATAGACTTTCTGAAGTCTTGTAAACCTGTGGCTCAGAGGTCTTCATGAGGGCTCTTAGTGACCAGAGGGAGCTTTCTCTGCATGAAATATTTTTGTGTACATGTAGGTTTTACAGTTGACTTTACTAATTAGTCTGCAGAAATTTCTTTCTTGAGTCACACTTGTTCTTTTTGCTTCCAGTAAGACTTAACCTACCCAGAAATAATTGTACTTCTCAAGGTATTTGTAATACTTGGTTAACTAATGTTCAGAAGCTATAACAAATACTTACTTTTCTATGCCTTCATAGGTTATTTATGTAATAGATATTTTTTAAATGTAGCTTAACCTTTTCCGTTGAAAGTTGAATATGTAGGTCTTTGCTTTTGCAATTTAGTATGTAGCCCTTAGCTTTTGCATCAGAGTATTATTTTCTTCCATCTCCTTCATTAAATAATCGTTGGGGATCGTCAGTTTATAGGGATTCAATTAAGTAATTTGTTTCTCATAATTAAATAATGAACCACAGCAACCAACCAAGTAAACACAGTCAGAAATGATGTCTGAAATATTTTTCCATAAGTTTGACACCAATCCAATGGCTGTATCTTGGGTAATAAAACTGATTTACTATATTAGATAATTTGATCAGTCCAACCCAGTCAAGGATGGCCATGATTGCTGCTAAAAGGGCTTAATTATGATGGCAAATGTTGTCATTAAGGCTTTATTGGTCAACCATTGTTATTAAAAACACTACTTTTTTTTAAGCTATTGATTTCTTTATTGCAATGGTATTCCACAGAATGGTAATACAATAAATTGGCCTTCTGATTCCATGAGATGAAAAAGAAACTTAATCTTTATTTCAGGAAGGAGAGAAGAAAGAGCAACCTCGGTTCCCATCTGAATGACTTTGTGTTGCCTGCTGCACACGTTTAGTTGGTCCTGAATACGTTTCCAGTGGAGTAGCAAACATTTGATTTCAGCATTGTATGAACGAATGAACATGCTCATGCCCATCAATAAACAGAAAAATTGAATATCTAAGGTTTCTGTGGGGGAATTAGCAGAGGAAAGGCAACCTATTTCTGACTGAGAATTCTTACTTGTCGTTGAGCATCCCTATAACACAAAAGGCTGTTTCTGCCTCTCCTCCCAGATCTCAGTTGTTCTGCTCCAACGTAGTGGAGCAGGTCATCTTCCCTGTTACAAGCAAGTGCTATTGTAGCTTCACCACTGAATGGCATTTCACTTGCATTTTTTTATTTCATGGGGATGCTGGAACAAGGAAAGGTGGAGCCATGACCTTCATTCTGCAAAGCTTCTCTGATTAGGAAAGGAAAATAGGACCCGTGATGCATGAAAATGGGTGTTAATTTGCCGCCTTACAGACTGGCCTGTGTCCATATTGCTTTGCTTAGTCCCTGATACAAGGATAGGGCCAAACCCAATCTGACCCTTTTTCTATTTTCATTTTTTCACGTGCTTTGCAATAGTTCTGTACATCACTATATTTACTTGAAGGGCTTACATCTTCAAACCATTTCCTTTTCTTCTTGACTTTGCAAATAAGCTTCTAAAGATGTAGAAACTGTCTGCAGCTTGAACACAGCAACTGCTTCCTATCCCATTCTACCCTCCACAACAGCAGAATTACTGAAAGATGAGCATTATGTTCAAGCATAGCTTTACTGGTTTGGCACACAGCTGTTTCAAAAGTGCATTATACTTCAAAGGAGCATAATGTTATTTGAAATGTGTGTTGCAAAATAGAGATGAAGCAAAACCTATAGTTTTCTGCATATTTAAGGAATATGGTGCTTCTAACTACCAAAAGATGTTAGGGCTGGATTGTAATGCAGAAAGTATGAGAGTCTTTAGGGAGATGTTTTGACTGTTACAGAATGTTAGGAGTATCCATTGAGGGCAAGTTTATAGAGAAGCATTTACATTAATCCGTGTGTACTTTGCTAGGAAAAAACACGGAGGTTCAAGGGTGATGAAACACCCGTGAGACCACTGATGAGATTATGCTATGAAAGGAGATTTTAGTAATGTTTCTGTTTATAACTGGATTATGTTGTGCAATTCAGTGGTATATAAATAAAATCTTTTAGGAAAGCTGCAACATTCATACCTTCTCCAAAAGGACAGAGGTGATGATGATGATAAAATACCATTAGCGTAGGTGAATGTAGTTTTTGTTTTGTTTACTGTCATCTGTGCAATGATGCAACAAAGAAATAAATAAGATTTTTAAGTCACACGTGTAAGATTGACCTGCAGTGTTTTGTGAGAACACTTGAAGTGTGACCTCTCACAAAGTGAGGACACTTTGCTCCATGTTTCTGCAGGCAATACTCTGAACAGTGAATGAATCTAATAAGATTAATTTCGATATAGGGTGGAGTTGTCTGATTATTGGTTATTGACTGTTATTTATGCTTCAGTAAGGTTTTAAAATTCTCTGTTTCTGCAGGTGAAAGATTATTTTGGGTTTTGATCAGATCTGAAAAATCTTTCTGAAATTTTTGCTGACTCATCCACTCTATATGAAAATTTGTTGAATGCCTCAAATATGAATGCCTTTCATATTTAGTGAAATATTTTCTTCCAAAAAGAAAAATATTTTGAAATAAATCATACATTAAAAAAAATGGCTTACAGACTGTCTTAAAAATCCTTAAAGCTTATTTTAAAATTATCCTGGTGGAATAGTATTTTTCTTGTCATGTTTGTTGAGAGTAAGATGATAACTGATACTTATTATTCAGTAGGACTGACAAATAACAATCAATCTCTGATTTCCTTTGATAGATTTTTATTGTGTTTAGAGCAAAAATCTTGCTCAGTGGCTGTAGCTACAATTTAATCAGTACAGAATATAAATTTGCTGCTTTGACAGCCTAATGATGTAGAAAACTCTGAGGAAGAAGTAGTCAATAAAGAGCTAGATGCTTACTGATCATACCCTTTCTCAAAGGAAAATCTTACCTGTACTGTGTTAGTTAGGTTTTGATTTTAATGGTGCAACAGATACCTAAATTGCTAAGTAACACAACTTGTCTATTAAAAAAAAAAGAAAAATTTAACCACGTAAACAAATTTTTACTTTGTATAATATATATAATGGAAGGGATTGTCCATGCCCTTGAACTATCAGTGATGTAGTCAAAATGCTATATTACTCATTTGTGTAGTTTGTGTTGTAAAAGAATAGATGTTTACTGTAAAGATACTACTGCTTTATTTTTCTTTTCTTTTTTTTTAATTTTTATTTTTAATTTAAATGTAAAGCTAATTTTTCCTGGCCTTTTCCTATAAGGACTAATATTCTTGCAGCTAACTTCAGCCGCTTTCAACTGCATCAGAGGCCTGCAATCTTTTTAAGATAAAACTGTCTGACTGATTTTATAGTTAATTTGCCCATTCAACATGTAAGAGGAGCATGGTGAATATTTTATCTCATGGTGGTTTTTTTTAAGGAAGTGTTCAGTTCTGCCCCAAACAGAACAGGAAAGACTTTGGCTTCCAGTTTCTCAGAGTCCTATTTCATCTTTTTTCCATTTGGAAACAAAGGAGTATTGTTTTGAGAATGACAATGTTATTGCTAGAATGAAGTCAAGCAGAAGTAAATAAAAAATCTGTGAGAGTCAGTACCTCTTGTCAATGTAATAGGAACTTGAAAATTTGCAGGTGTTGTCAGTAACTGGTAAGCTCTGCATCCCATAAGTATTACCAGAGAGCAGCTAGGAATACAGTTGCAAACACCAGTCGCTTGGCTGAAAGGTTAAATCAGTGAAAGTATTATCAGTGCCCTTTTTGTTGGCTTATCAAGAAAAATACACAATACA
The DNA here is from genome assembly GCA_013398115.1 of Falcunculus frontatus. Taxonomy (NCBI): domain Eukaryota; kingdom Metazoa; phylum Chordata; class Aves; order Passeriformes; genus Falcunculus; species Falcunculus frontatus. The sequence goes on along the minus strand of VZRV01008500.1, from coordinate 403,168 downwards.
AGCAGTTACTCTGTCAAATACAAAACCTAAACCAAATTTATAGGCATTTTGTGTTAGGCACCATCTGGACTATATGTGATTTTAGGATTGCATTAGCATAGTACTTGGGGTTTGACAACTTGAAAATGTTGGAAATCTAATCCACAGTTTAAGGTAAGACAGGAAAGAGGCCTTTACTGTTTCAGAAGCAACATAATTTGTTGGTTATCCCTTAGCTGAATTTGTTCTTACTTCAGAAATTGTGCAGTTCCTACCACAAGTACTTTTGTATATAGTATTAAGTGTGTAAACTTAATAACATGTTTTTTATAACATTACTTATTGTGACTTCAGGGAGTATTTAGATGTCTAGATCAGGACCTCCTCTCAGACTCAGTGTATGGTAAGTACAGATTTCTGCAGCAATCCAGAGCACATAAATTAGACTCATCCGTAATAAGCTCTGAAGAAATCTCTCTGTATCTGTTGCTTTTGCAAAGAAGCTTACAGTCTGTAGTGATCCTACATAAGCATTTAGTACGCTTAATGTTTGGTGATGTGAGTACTCTGGTATGTTTTCTTGAAATGCTGCTTAACTGATCCAACATACCAGATTAGGGTTTGATACATGAAGATAAATTCGGAGTGTGAGTAGGCTAGAAAGGTATCTGTTCACCTCATTTGTAAAGATTGTCCCATAATAAGCACTTCTTTAAAGCACACTGCGATTTCATGTGTCACAACAATTCGGGGATTTTATATGAGGATAAAGTAAATGTCATTACAAATGTGATTTGACAAATTGTCTGTAAAATAAATCAATCAACGTTGTATTAGAAAGGGTATATTATTAAAAAAAGGTGAAAAACAGAACAAAAAGGGAGAAAACGCAACCATGTTTTTTTCCCTGTTTGAAAAGCAATGCATTTGTACTTACAGCAAGCTTAAAATGTTTTAAAAACAAGTCAGGTTTTAATACACCCAAAGAAGAATGGCACCAGGAACAACTGGACATTCGAGTCAGAATAAAAGAAAGAATGGAAACTTGCAAGTGTGGAGGACACACTGATGGGGTTGGTTAAGTAACCAATTGCTGGGTATCATCATGTCAAGCAAAACCCACCAGCCTGTGTTCCAGTCTAATTTGTCAGGCTATGAATATGTTCTGTGCAGGAATCATACAGTATAATTAAAGTTTAGGAAAGATGTTTCAATCTGTTTTATCCTTAAATAGTGATAGTTCTAATTTGGGAAGGTGCTTAACCTTCAAATTTGAATGCATGCATTTTTTCAAGACAACAGTAAGTCCATTTAAAAACCACAAAACAAACAAAAAAACCCCCCAACAATATTTTTTTTTAAGTTTGGATGAACACCCATATGTATGCATGACAGGTTCAATTTGATTGTGCCAAATGATGATAGCATTGCTGCCAGTACTGGGAAAAAGTAGAACTCTGTTCTGTCTACCTTTGTCTTATAAATTGCTCACTCCCTGCCGGTGACATTTCTGGTGCTACTGTAGGAAGAAATTAAATTTCCTGAAATATTTTGATGACAGAAGCCCCAACATCTCTGAACTTCATTACCTCTGAAAACCTGAGTACCTCAAGCAGAAACCCTTGCTGTGTGCATGTTCATGTTGATTGCTGGAAGGATGTTGTCATAAACACGGTGCTGAAGGACTTCCTGTGCTTCCTCTTCAGTGTTTCACCTATAGTGGGCATGCTAAGGGATATGACAATTTAAAATCAAATATAGCTTGCTTCCTGTTAATGTGTAACAGAACACTGTTCACACTGATATTTTTTAGCTCTTTGAACATATGATTGGCTCAGCAGAATCAGACTAGGCTATCTAAGCAAATTCAGTCTCCTTCCCGCTGAATGTTGCTACTCTGGCAAAGTCCATGTGTGCCACATCCTTTCATGTATTTGCAATGGGTAACTAATCAGTTTTATGTGCTCCCACTCTATGGGAATAAGACATGTAATGTACCCTTTTATACCTGCCATGTCCCATTCAATTTTGTGGGCACAAGAGTTTCCAAATGTTTATGCGGTTGATCAAGTTTTCATCCAGACTGCTGTTTGGGCCACCTGCCCTTTCTTGGTAAATATATTTCAGGGGAATTGGAGCAGCTGACTCCTGAAACATGTCTTAGCTTATGGAGCTTTTAGTAAAGGTTAACAGCTGGAAATAAAGAAGAAAAAACTAGAGCAGAATAATTTTACCCATTGGTGAAGTATGAAGAAATTTATGGGTCACGTGGTCTTGGCTCACCGCACAAGGAAACCTCTGACCCTTTCCCGGCAGTGTCATTTCTTTCAATGTTCTATTCTACATACACAGGTGAAAAAAGGAAAGCAGAGATCTTGTGCTCATGCTCATCCAGAGATTTTGTAATGAGTAGAAAAAGTTCTTGTCTTTAGAGAAGTTCAGGGCCAAGACTGGAGTACCCAAGCTGGTGAAGTACTGCAGTTAGGCAAGACTGAGACATATCCAGGGTCACTCAGCCTGCTCTGCTTCCACCACCACATGTGCTGGCAGTAAAAGCCTCTATTGGATGGACGTGCCAGCTGACCAGAGCTGTGTTACCTACTTGAAACTGCTGTTGGAGCCAGACCTGGTTTTGGACTGGGAACCTGTTGTGGGTGATGGACTATTTTTACAGGAAATTTTGCTGAATGTTAAAAATTAAGATCTTTTTTACCAAGTGGGCCCATAGGACACTTTTCTTTTAAGAAATTGTTCTGATAAATTAATTACTTGGTTTTCAGTGAGGATTTCTGGAATAAGTCTTTTCAGGCTCAGCTGGAGATTGAGGTATGTACTTAGCCTTAAATGTGAAAAAACTTCTACTGAATTATAGATTCGTAACTGTTACTGAGATCTTAACCTGAGATAGGTTTATGAAAAGGCGGTGCTCAGACTCCGAAGAAGCCTGTATTTTGTAAAATATTTTAATATTAAATATTGATTAAACTAATAAAAGTAATCATTAAGTTTTAATATCAATCAATATTAAATAAAAGGTATATTAATAATGTATCTTCTGTAGTTACTTTTTATTTTATTTAATACACGAGGGTTGTGTATGTAGCGGAGTGTGTTTGCAGTGACCTGAAATGGTATCTGCTAAAGATGCTCACTTGAGTTTGTGGGTTCCCTGTGGTGGTGGTTTAAGTTAGACTGTTATGTTCATCAGTGTGGTAGGAGGACATGGAGAAAAAAAGATTGTTTTGTGAAGGCTTGTAAAAGCAGTTCTGAGTGACAAAACTGATTTGGAGTGGGAGGACTCAAGGAAATGAGACTGGAAGAGAGGAGAACTTCTTCCTTTCAATTAAGGCACCAAGAGTAATTTTCCTAAAACCCAGCCAACCAAGAAACAAAAAATGTCATACTAACTCCCACATTTCCATAAGGGAAGGTATGCCTTACAAGACCATTTAGATTTATTTATATTTGCATACTGATTTTCTGGAGTTCAATCAGTAGATAGAAATATACTCTAGAAATTCTGATCAGTCAGTTATGATGTAGAGATTACTGCATTTATATTTTCTTTTCCTTTTATTTACCTAGTTTATTTTTTGTTATGTTGACTAGTAGTCAGTGTAATTTTGTACAAGTGATTTGATATCCATGTTCCTCACTTTGTTGACTGATTTCAAATTAGAAAAATATTATTTTCCCTGTTTTACAAGCCATTCAGTGTTAAATACTTTAAGGAATGTAACAGATTGAAATTTTGTGGCTATCATGGTCATATACATACCTTGTTATAGCTGTGCTCCACAAAAAGATATGAGAATATTTTGATATTTCCTCTGTTTCTGAATTGGAAAACAATGCAGGTGCTGCATTATCAGAGTAATGGAAATTGACATAATACTTAGTTTTATGTGTTAGACATCTATACTTAATGTCTTTGCTTGACTGTCTCAGAAAAGCAGAATTTGCAGCAGAAGCCATAGAGAAATTTCTGCGGTGTTGACAGTAAGTCTAGAATTTTTCTTCAGCCCTCTGTTTGCTTAATAAAGATATGTTTGTGCATGTACTTCTCTCTATATAGCTGCATCTATAAATACAATTTAAATATGTGTCAAAATATATATTTACAAGTAAAATTCTGTAACAATGAAAGTATTTAAACAAAATTAACCTGTATTCCTGTCAATGAAAATATAATAAATTGTACTGCAAGTACCAAGTAATAATAATTTTCAAATTTCTATGCTCTTTGCATTTTAAGAAACATTTTTTGTGTTCCTTTTTAGGTTCTTTCATCGTTTAGAATTGTAGATTGGTTCTTATGTTATATTTAGCTTTCCTTCTTCTTGGGTCTCATTTTTATGTAAGAAAGCAACTGTGTCAACTTAGATTCACTGAGCCTTAGTCTTTATTAAATATTGCCATCACTGAGGAAAAGCTTGCTTTCCCATCAGCGTTTGAAATACAGGTTCAAACTTTGTTGCTTCTGTTCTATGCCGCACTTAACTCTCCGAAGGAGAAGATACCTTAGGTACACCGTGTATTGTTTTGTTCTGCATTGTAATCCAAGATTGTATTCAGTAAAATAGGCCGTAAGTACCTTTCATATTTCTGATTTAATTTTCTTTTCTCTGAACGAATTTTACTTTCTGGTTTTTGGGGTTGTTTGGTTGTTTCTTTTTTCTTCTGGCATATTCGGGGCCTTTGGTGCACAGCTGAAGCCTGTAGCTTGTGGGCTTGGAGGCTTTTCACCGAAGCCCTTCATAGATAGCTTGTGGTAGCCTCATAACTTCAGGTGTGATGTTTCCCACCCCTGGAGGGTGACTGAAGCCTGAGAGAACTTCTTTAGTTTGCCATCTGCTGAAGAAAGCTGGTTTTATTCCCTGGAATTCGATTCTACGTTCTTAACAGAGAACCCATATTAAGGGACCAGTCTTTGGACTGATCTCAAGTGACCCATTCAAGTAGAGTAGTTTATTCCATGTTTGTTGTTAAGTGTAGAAGAAACCTGTAGTGAACCACTTGTTGGTTGTTGTAACTCAGATTAAAGTGGTCGATCAGAAGGCCTTGCTTACTGTTACTAGGTCTGGCTCTTTGGCACTTTGGTTGGTTCCAACTAATCTCGTTCATCTTGCATATTGTAGAGTCCTTAGAGGAAATGGGTGGTAGAATAAAGGTACATGTTAAAAGAGAAAAGGCCTTTTAAACACTGCTTTAATCTGGGAGCACAAGTACTAAAATCCAATTAAAAATAATACTGTTACTGACAGATGAAGCACAAGGTAACATTAAAGTTTTTCACATGCCTGTTGCACCCCTTAGAATCACTCTGAGTAGCTATTTGCAGTCATTTGGTGAATCATTAGCATTACCTATTCACAATACTTTCAAGGTTCTCACTCATAACCATGGTGGATATCACGAGACCATGATGAAGCTTTTAGAGTTAAAATGATAGATCTACACATTTTGTTAACCTTCTGTTTCAGATTTAAATCTGCTCAATATTCACTAGGCATGCTCAGAGCTGTAACAGAGACATCAGTATATGTTCTCTCCTATACTAGTATTAAATAAATATTTGCAAAGTCACTCCTACATTGGAAAACTTCTTGTATGAGCTCCCTTCTGGTCTTTTGGCAGTGTTACAGCAACTATTCATCACTCTGTTTAGGATTTCCATTTTTATTCTACTGACATGTATTAACATTGTGTAATGATATCCAGCAATTTTAGGTGTTGACAGTGTTTCTAAATTTATATGTTCCTGTTTTCTTTGCGATATCTGGACTTGTAGAAATACCACATCATGTACAGTGATTGCCTAGCAAGTAGTCAGGGTGAATATTTAATTTATAGAGTTAGCCATTCAATTTGCATCATTTAATAATTTAAGTATTTGGTTTATTGCTAACAAACTATGCATTCATAAATTATTTTTCATAGAGGGTGTTTATAATCCTGTAATAATTTAAATATTTGTGTTAAATAATGCCTCTATTTAAGGTTATTAATAATTTTATTTATTCAGTAGCTTCAGTGCTTGTGGTGTATATGGTATCTAGACTGACTTTATATCACAGCCAGCTATGCTTCGATGACAAAATTTGATTAAATACTTTCAGGTAGAAATGGTTTCACTGAAAATGTCATTTTCAGAAGTTTAAAAATTGAAATATTATTTGAAAATTTCAGCAAAACTGTGTTTGCAATCCCCAGAATCTGTTAGAACATTATATTTTGTAAGAGAAAAAAATCACTAAAGGTTTTCAGTATAATTTGAGTATGATAATGTGTGTAAGATATGTAGTCTATAAATCTGTAGATTTTGTAAATAAAAATTACATGGTCTGTAAATGCAAACAGCTTCAAATTTTTTTTTCTGGGGTTTTTGCTGCTTTGTTTTGTAAATATTTTGTTTGTTTTTAATACTAGCTATTTGTCAACTCTTTTAGCCCTTGATCTAACCTCACTGCTGGGTGTATTTGCAAGGTGTGCAGAATTGAGTGATATCAACAGGAATGACACATGTACATAATTAAATTGTTTGGAGACAAGTTTTTTGTATCGTGTATGTGTTTTGTAAAGTGCCAGTAACATGGCTGTAGTGCGTGGCATGTACTCATACCTGCTACTGCCATGTAAATAAATAAAAATGGGTAAGAATTATGGGTTTGTTTTCCCTCTGATTCTTTTTTTCTTAATTACTAGTCAGATGGATAAATCCCCTGCTAATCAGTTCTCTGAAAGTTTGGAAGTGTGTTTTTTTGCAAGTAATCTCAGAAAAAATATCAGAATTTGGAAAAAAACCCCTAAAATATTTTTTTTTTCTTGAAAGAGAAGTGAAGCAAATCATGGGTTAGGGTATAAAAAGAAAGAAGGGGCCTCAGACCCCCAGTTTTGTAGGGTACATCAGGATTTCAGAAATTGCAGAAGTTTTAAACCATTGTGGAAGAAATGATCTAACTGGTGTAACATACCTCTGATACCAAAATTTGGGTCTCTCTTGAAGCTTCATGAAACAGCAACACAACAGCTATCGTACAGTAGGTATATTGCTGCCTAGGTATTATCAGCACATCAACAATAAATCACAGTCATCTGCTGAGGTCAAAAGCACATGAGTACTTTGTAGTTTGCTGTAGGATGTTTCCTGAGGATGAGTTGGTTTCATGAGTAATGATCCTGCTAATGGGATGGAACAGCATTATCGCAGAATGGATACTTTTAGGTATTAATCATTAGCCTCTTACACATATTGTGCTACAATATTCTGTAGTAAAAACACTCTTCATTTGCGATGACACACGGGATTGAAATGTTACCATGTTCTTTCGGTTGAACTGAATGTTTAAATGCCTCTTTTTAACCTCAGAAATAACTTTTTTCGTACAAAACACATAAACAAGAGCTCACTGTTAGCAGATTTAAGTCCTGTTGTGTTCTGTAGCATTTCAGAGGAAACGTGTGCTCCTTCCAACCCAGTAGTAGACTGGGTAGTAGTCTTTTCAACAGTAGATTTCAAAAGTACAAAGTAATGTAGAATTGTAAAGGCCATTTAGTTTAAAATAAGCAAGAGAGATCTTACTATTTCTTATGCAGATTAATTGATCTGAAAACAAGGTGCAAAGCTAATGAGAAAAAACAACTGTGGAAAGTACTGAAAACAACTACAATTGAATACTGAAGAAAACCCATGTTATATTACAGTTAATTACTGTAATATCAAATTTATGTTAAGAAATAATTCCAAAGATTGGTGAAGATTTAGTGAATTAAACCTACAACAGGTAATATATCTTTCCAGACATAAATACTCTATGTAATTTGCAAATTCATGAGTTAGGAGTACACATAGCACATCATTTTATAAACTGGTAACATGAAGTTCTGTATGGAAATACAGTGCCTGTATTGCATGAATTAGATCTGCTGTGTAAATCATTTTCGTTAAGTGTTAGTGGTGGATCTGGTCAAAGAGCTTTACGAGCAACATAACAAGGTAGAGAGGGGGCTGTGGTGAAGAAAAATATCATCCAAAGTCACCTACCTGAAGCTAGCTTTTAACCAACTCTCAGGTTTTCTCATTGAACATGTAGGAAGTCTTTACATGTAGCCTTCTAGTACTGTGGACTTGTTTGAGGAAAAAAAGCCATGTCTTTGTTATGGAGAAGAAAATTTCTTCAAGATAGATTCTGGAACTGAGTATAACCAAATATTGATGCACACCTCTCAGAGAGAAACAATATTGAAGAACAAAAGCACACATCTTTAAAACCACAGTAAAAACTTACAGAGATTTTTTGATAAATACAGAAAGGATTATTCAAACGTAATTGCTAACAAGGGACCAATTAGTGGAGTGCCAGTGTAAATGTACACTGCAGAAAACCACCCTGATAGACAGATGTTGATGTACTAATCAGTTAATGTTGTTAAGAGTAAGTGATAATTAGAACATTTGGAAGGGGGACTTCGCCACCAGAATTTGTGTGTCAAATGTGGAGTGCTGGGTCCTACACCTGGGTCACAAGAGCCCCATGCAGCTCCATAGGATTGGGGCAGAGTGGCTGGAAAGCTGCCCAGCAGAGAAGGACCTGAGGGTGCTGGGCAACAGCGTCCGAACATGAGCCAGTGTGTTCCCAGGTGGCCAAGAAGGCCAATGGTATCCTGGCCTGTATCAGCAATAGTTTGGCCACCAGGACCAGGGCAGGGATTTTCCCACTGTGCTCAGCATTGGTGAGGTTACACCTTGAATCCTGTGTTCAATTCTGGGCCCCTCACTACAGGAAGGACATTGAAGGGCTGGAGTGAGTCCAGAGAGGGGCAATGGAGCTGGTGAAGGGCCTGGAGCACAAATCTGATGAACAGCAGCTGAGGGAGCTGGGGTAGTTTAGCCTGGAGAAAAGGAGGCTCAGAGGTGACCTTATTGCTCTCTACGACTGCCTGAAAGGAGGCTGTAGCCAGGTGGGGGTCAGTCTTTTGCATAACACGTGATAGGACGAAATGAAACGGCCTCAAGTTGCACCAGGGGAGTTTAGATTTTAGGAGAACTTTCTTCACATAGAGGTTTGTCGAGCATTGGAACAGGCTGCCCAGGGACGTGGAATCACCATCTCTGGATGTATTCACAAGGCATATGGATGTGACACTTGGAGATCTGGTTTAGTGGTGAACACAATGGTGTTATGTTTATGGTTGGACTCCGTGATCTTCAAGGTCTTTTCCAACCTTACCGATTCTGTGATTCTAACTGTTGCTGGGTTTCTCAGAGCTAAGTGTTGATTCTGTCATGGGAGATGTAATAAGTAGGACAATCACACTTTGCAGGAACTTGTGCAAACACCTTTTACTTCAGATAGGAAAATACTGTCTCTACTGTACTATGATTTCTTTTACTGTGTGATGAGTTTTATTGAAACGTAAAGGGAAAAAGCTTCAATAGAAGTATACTAGAATATCTCAAAGAATTTAGAAGTGTTATTGAGCAGGAAAAAAAGAGTGAGGAACTTGATGAAGGTTTGTTCTTTTTTATCCATTACTGAGATATTGTCTTAAAAAAAAAAAAAAGACAAATCTATTTGAAGTGTTGTGAATTTGCATTCAACATACAAATATATAAAAATAGCTACTATACGTCTACCAAGGTGTTGAAGCAATATTTACTAAAAATGTGTAGTTCTTCCTGTCTGTAAATTTAACTGATCATCTGCTATCAAATAAAAAATCACTTTTAAGACATGCATTCAACACAACACCCATCCAAGTCTGAGAGACTACATCAGATACACTTGCACATTTTGGAAGGGTTTATAGTTTCTACTAGAAAAGTTTGATAATATTTAATACATTTGTCTTTTAAAATGTTAATGACATTTCTGGGTGGCACATTTTATATTCAATTCTGTTTGATCTTTTAAAATAGTTTTGACTTTCCTGTGTATTTTCCCTTGTGTGAAAATTCATTTTCTCAGCTGTGAGTTTCTCTCATTTGTTTTCAACCAGGTTTGCCTTGCACATCTCACCAATACATGCATTAAAAAAAAATACTCTGAGTTGCAAGTGTAAACTGCACATAAAAGCCTTTTCAATTACTTTGCAAACAGATTCCGTTTCTGTAAATATGTTTACCAAGCTGTACTGAAGTATGTTGAGAACTGCCTATTCTGAGTTGTTATAACTGTTTGCAGCTGAAAATTTGCGGTTTATGTTTTTTATGTATGTGTGGGAAAAAAAAGGGCTTGCTTTTCCCTTTGCACTCTTACAAAGTCATGCATGTTTCTGTATCAAGCAAGAAGGATTGGTTTGGGATTTTTTTTCTAAAAATTGACAGATTGCAGCAAGTCATTGCTTTGTCAGATCCTGTTTTGTGTTTATGAAAGTTATCAGTGCCACAGGCTTGAGGTGTAGTTGCAAAACATTAAAGTCACATTAACATAGTTCAGCTTCCATAATCAAGTGTTGTTCTTAAAATAGTTGTTTGGGTCTTAAACTTCTCTTTAAAATTTATCTAATGACATTTTTATTTAGAATTACAGAAATATGTCACTATATTTGCACTTAAATAGTTTGTACAGAGATATTTTGTGTGAGTTTTAAACTGGTTAATGCCTCACAAAAGGTTGTTTTTGTGGGTACTTTGTAATATCATAGGACATTCCTGAGAATAATTGCTTTTTTCTGCTTCTTTCTTGCCTATTTCCAAGTGGACAAATTTTACTCTTTTTTGAGAATTATACAAATCCTGTAATAACTTTTACTCTGGATGACAGTGTCAAAAGGTTTAATATAAAGTGCCCATGCTCGATAGTACAGTTGAGATGCTATTTAATGGCTGTTATGCTGTGAACAATTTCAGATTCTGTGATGTCTGTCTGTGAAATAACAGGGCAGGAGCTGGATGAGGATCTAGTTGTGGTTCCTCAACTTTGCCCGGAGTCCTCATATTGTCCTTGATGAGCACTGACAGATGGGAATGGCTGGCTCTGAACTCCATCATATCCCTTAGGCTACATCTCCTCCTTCTTTTCTTCTGTGTTGCTGATCCTTCACTCTGCTCTTGTGCATACTGGAAGCTATTCACTATTCAAGGTCTGAGAGGAGATACTGAAACTTCCATTGCTGGTCCTGCGCTTGGTGGGGCTTCTCCTTGCAGGTCTGTCCCCAGCACAAATGAAACAGAGCATGCAGGGGACAGCTGCTACAACTGATCAAAGCAATGTGCTGAAACATGCTGGTGCCAAGTAAGGGAGGCAGGATGAGTTGTTCAGGAAACTCGGACACAGTGGGAAGTCCCTTAGAGAAAATGTGTTTTTTACTTTGGCGCCAAATTTAGTGTCTATAAGTATATATGTGTATACCTTATATGTGTTACTATTTCATATAGTCTCATTAATTTGTGGCTTCTAACTGTTCAAAGGAGTGGAACACAGACTTTTGTGGAATGTAGGTAGAATTAAAAAGGGCTAAGGAGTATGACAGCTTTCTTTGAGTCATTTTAAAAAGTATTTTAGCTGTATGAAATAATGAAAAAATCTAGGCAGGAAGACAGCTCTGAAGATCAAATGGTCCAACTTCTGTTGAAAGCAGGGCTTAAGATTAGTCTATCAACAGCCCTGTCAATCTGAGTCTTGAATATTTCCGGTGAGGCAGATTGCTTCACTTGTCTGGCAACCCGTTTCCAATGTTCAGCTGTTGAGGAATAGATTCTGTGCCAGTATCTCTTTGAGCAGCCGTGGTGGGAGCTGCAGGTTGAGCTCTGGGTGTTGAGAGCCCCAGGCAAGAGGCCATGAAGTGCCAACCCTTTGCAGAACGAAGGACACAGGGAGCTGTGGCCCAGCCAGGGGTTCAGCTACTCAGGGAACATGGCAGGAGCTGATGGCTCCAGACTTTGATGCGCTTAGACTGTGAGATTATAAAAGCCTGGGGTTTCCTTTGTTCAGGGCTCCTGCTCAGAGGCAACCTGCTCGAGCTGTTGTTTAGTTATTGCACCATGATTAAATTATTTTAAGCATCCAGACAACTGAAACTCTGCTATGGAAAACCTTGTTCAACTATTTGAGTGTGGGGTTTGTAGGGAGCCAAGCGGGGCACCTGTTGGGTCACTGAGCTGCCCAGTGTGAAGGGGCCTTGATCCCAGCTCAGCTGGTCTGCATGTGACTGCAGAGTGTCTCCTGGATACTTGGACAGGAAGGTTTCCTTAAAACAGTGATCCTCCCAGTGTGGGGTTTATTTTATTATTATTATATGAGCTTGGTATTTCCACTCTTTTTGTTTCTGCCTGTTGCTTCTGGTTGTGTCATTGTTGATTCTTATATAGAGTGTACCTCCATCTGCTCTATCAACTGCCTTTTAAATATTGGAAGCTGTCTTTTCTGTAGGCTGAATAAGCCAAACTATAACCATGTTCATTATGTCATGTTCGTCAATGCTTTACTCATCTTGGAGGTTTTCCACCTTTGCGGAGAACGCTTGATAACCTCTATTTTTTTCATTGTTGCTCTTGAACTGGGATTATCAAAGTAATGCCAGTGAAACACATTGAAAATGTAGACTACCTTAACACTGAACAAAACTGGGGAATCAAACAGGATAGAATGAGGGGAAAGGAGAATTAACTTACAACGTGGTATTAACAATACTTCAAAATGTGTATTTCTTTGTTGTGTCTTTGTGTTTTGGACACAGTGCCTGCCCCTGTCCCCTCTCAGCTGATGTGTAAATTACTGTGGGTTTTTTTATGCTTTTTAAGGAATTTTGTTAGGAGGGGGTTTTCCAGCATGTCATTAAATCTGTGTTAGCAAATCATTCCTTCAGAGAAAGGTGATCTTCCTGTTCTTAAAACTGTGTGATAGTCATGGTATTTATTAAACTAGAAATCATGTAATTCAAACAAGCATGGCCCCATGTCACCAGAACCTGTTATTCGTCATACAGATACTGCCTGAGCAACCTTGAAGGATAGTGCATTGGAAGTCTAGCCCTTTCTGTTGTTCTTGGAGAACTCTGCTCTTGGTGTTCTTGGTAACATATGAATTCATGCTCCTTCAGAGAAACTAAATGCAATGTCTTTTGACCAGGACAGAAAGCAGTATCTACAAACAAGTTTGCCCAATATGATGTGGAAAAAGGTGCTTCCAGCTTATAGTCTTTATTAATGGGTTACTTGTCAGAGGGAAAGAAATAAAATAATCAAAATACTTTTATTAGCAACCTGCTAATAAAAGTAATTGTGGTGGTTTGTATCCTATAGAAATCAAAGTCTCTATATGCTGTTATCTTATTTCTTTTTTGCTTGAAATGCTCTCAACGTTTTTGTCAGCTCCACTGCCCATTTATTATTTCTGGGTAATTCTTAAGAAAAACCCACATTTTGTCTGTCAAACACTGTCTTTGGTCTGTATAATATTCATCGTTCATGGGACATGACAGATAGTAGGTGAATATCTCTTGGTTAAAAACAAAATAATAAGCACAATCTCCTTATACAAGCAGGGAAACCAACAGAAGAGAAGAACAGAAATAATAAATGAACAGTCAGAGTTCCAGTTTTTCAGTCTTCTCTACATTAGTGCAGTACTGTGTTCTAAGTGAAAACCACTATAGAAATAACACACTAGCTCTTTTTTGTTCCCCCTCTTCTGCAATATCTAGAGAGTACATGGTTTCTTAATTGGTTGGTTTTCTTTGTTTATAATGGTAGGGGAAAAAAACTGGGATACATTTGCAGTATGAGACTTGAGGTCCAGGTGACCAACCTTTCTGGAATAGAAGGCCTGTGTTCCCTCTTCAGTGCTGGGAACTTTGCAAATCTTGGCTTCCAGAAACACACATCTTTACAGTGAGCTAATTCAGCAATATTTTCTTGTTCTATTTTCATATGAGTAAGAAAAATGCACTGAGTATTTTCAGGGCTACCTCTGAATCCATCATAGTAGAGCAGAATGTTCAGTCATTAATTATATTCCCTGTTCAAAATGCTTCTTAGTTTGTTTAGATAAGTCTGCCTGCCATCAGGACACAATACTGTGTGGGGGAAACTGCCCCCCTCCCCTGCAACAGATCTCATGTCACCTTAATATAATTGAAAATTCTCAAAATGCTAAGACATATGCTGTACCTTAGTTCTTGGAAAGGATCAGACATTAAAGTAGAGGGTAGGAGTAATCCCTGGTCCTTCAGGCTAGAGGAGAAGCAGTGGGCAGCTTATTTTTGCAATGCTTCCTAGTCCAAGAAGATACTGTCCTAGAAAATTACTTGTAAAGTTTGATATACACATAAACCCACCAGGATTTCATTGTTCCCATGTCTAAATTGCTATACCTAGAAGTGGTACCCATCTCTCATACATTGGGATATGCCCCTGTGGGTTATTATCTAGCTGTGTGCTGGGACAAGTTCCAGGTGTGTCCTGTGTTTTTCTCATGTGTTCTGTTTCCCTCTGAAAACTTCAATGCATAAAGCAGGGAAGGAGCTAAAAGGTGTAAAGCAGGTACCAGGGTTACTTATTACTCTGCAGAGTGCTTCTGCACCAAAGTTTACATGTATACAGTATTTGTAATCCATCTTTTAAAGTATAGTAAGATTGTTGTGGAACACACAGCGAATATGTGGGATCCCAGAGAAGTAGGGACATTTGAAATTCACTTGTGCTCTTGGCAAGGTCACAACAGTAGTGAAGTATACGGATTCAGAAAGGAAAGGTGTTTGTTATGGGCAGGAAAGAAATAATCTGACAACATTTAGGATTAGAAGCAGTTCCACTGTGAAAAAACTAGACTATGTTTAAGATAACCTTCTGGAGCATTTTTATCCCCTACTGTTGTCAGGCAAGTCGGTGGAGCTAAGATGAACAAGGTATTCATGTAGTGAGCACTGTGCTCTTGTTGGTCCCACTGTTCTGAACACACGTGCAGATAAATTTTCTGCAGTCTGAATGGGGTGCAGCAGTACCTTTTAGCTGTACCTTTTGATGGGCATTTGGGTCTGTCCTTTCACTTTCATTGAAGGCTGGATTCCACAGTGCAGTGTCCTGTGCCTCGAAAACAAGAACTGGCACTTGGGTTGTCCAGAGCTAGAGATGTACCTTACCAAACGCTCCATCTTTGAAGGAGATGGATAGTTGAAAATGAAGTTGTTTCTGTTCTGTTAAATCAGTTTAATATTTTTTCCTCTGTGGCATCTATTATTTATTATTACCACAAGTGTTACGAGCCAGCAATCTTTGAGGAATCATTCTGCAGGAAGTTAAAGCAGGTTGTGTAGCAAGGAAAAGTGCCAGAAACTGGCTGGAATATTTAGGTTTCCATACTATTAATACTGAGTGTGATGATTTTAATCCCTTTCTAGTTAGTTGTTAATTCTAGACAAATGAAAAAAATGACAGTCAAAATAGGTACAGTTGTCTTATCTGGAACTGTCTCCAATTACTTCTGAACTCTGTTTCTGTAGCTGTCTAAGTCTGTATGATCCATATGGACTTCAGTGATGGATGTGGATTTCTGGTTTAGACACAAGGAAGGTTTTATTGCATTGCTTTCATACTCAGTGATGCTAACTTCACCCCATGTTGCTTTTCCAATTATTTTTCTGTGATACTTGGGTTGCACGGTCAGTCTATTTTATGAAGTTTGGGAAATCAACCCACAACATTTTCAGAATTTATCTGTTTTGCTTTTTGACAGTCTACAGTAATCTTGTGGATAGCTATGATTACTGTCTGTGGTGTGTAGCAGGGTCTTGCTGAGTATAATTCACAGGGGCTTTTTTTTTCCTTTGTACCTGAATTTTGTAAGTATATAGGAGAAAAGAAAGGGGAATGGAGATCAATTAAATGTATTAAAAACCAAACCAAAACAAAATCCCAAACCAGAGATTGCTTTATAATATCAATGTATTTTAAAATGGTCTAGAGGTGGTATCTTGAATAAAGATATATAATTTCAAGAGACCTGCTGTCTCACTGTGCTTGGTACAGATACATTCACCTTTTACTGTGTATTTAGGGAAAAAAAACCCCTAGTACTACTTTTCCAGAAACAGTGTTTCTAAATCAAATCAAACTTTCTGGAAGTAATATGTAATAATTCACCTTTACACAGACACAAGCAGGCATTGAAATGCATGCACTGGGTAAAATAATTCAAAGTCACAGGCTCTGTCTCAAAACCATTGAGTAAACTAATAAAGCTACACATCTCTCTCTTTTTTAGACTGTTCTCTTTACGTGATCTCAAGCAAAGCAAGAGCGATTCACTTCGTATTTGTATTATGAATACAAAGATAACTGATAGTTATGTGTTTCCATATATTTGAATTGGGAAGTATTGCAATATTTAAAAAAAAAAGTCTATATTTTGTCCATATTCAAAAGAGATACAGAGTAATTGTGTAGACAGTATCTTTCTGTTGAATCAACACTTTCTGTTACAGCTATTTTGAAAAAAAAAAAAAACCTCAAAACCAAAAAACCAAAACTCAACCAAAACCCAAACCACCCTCAAAACCAGGAAAAGTTTGCACATGGTTTCATAACTTATTAAAAGAGATATTTAAATACAATTTATACACTTAAAAACTGAAGGAATAAACAACCACAGTTCTTAGTAGCTATAGACACCATAGGCCTATGTGACACATGCCTTTACATGATCCCATTCCTAATTAATTGCTCCCTGAATATAATCTCCTATTTGATATTTTTTTTTCGCAAGAATATTAGTGCTGTGGTTCCATTTAGGAAACGTCCTGTCCCTGGCTGCAGCTAATCCGAGATATTAAAATGGAAAATGCAGCAAAACCGCTAATAGACTTCTATGGCATGAAGAATCCAGAGGTAAAAATACCAAATAGAAACCTTGACTTTATAAGTTATTGACTTAAGCCCTTAGGCTTAAAGGATTTTTAGAGGGTTATGAGGATTTAGAGATCTTTGCGATTATGTTTTCATTTTATCTAATGTGGCTTTAATTTATGATTTAGGAGTCTAATTATTAATTAAATTTAATCTTGGGAGTTAACAGGAATGTATCTAATTCCATTTTGTTGCTCTTTTTTACATTCCTTTCAATGTAACAATATTCCTTTGGTGCTGGAATACCTGTTATTTACTGATAAAATTTAATACTGATTCTATTATACAGAAGCTATAGCCATGGATCCCTAATTGATACCTTATTGCACTAAAAGGCCTGGCAAATTTAATAAACTATTTTCCTTTCCATATAGTAGGGCTGTGCATGAGTAGTCTGATGGTGGTTTTGTTTACATTTCTTCAAGCAAGAAGCTATGTCATTTTTCTTCTTTTACTTTCTTTTTTATTTTTAAGGATGTTGTAGTTTAAAAGTGACCAGTTCTAAAGATCTGGTGGATTTATCCTAGCAAAAAGGCAATCTATACAAGTGAGAAAAAATAATTAGAGTGTGTATACAATCCCATCTCATAGGATAGGCCTTAGAACAATATTGGTTAAAACTGGTCCATTACCTTCTCTGAGAAAGAACGGATAAAAACACCCTTGTGTCTCATTGTCTCTGCTTATGGTCATGCTTGGTTTGGTGCTTTAATATTTCATTAGTTGCTTTGTTTTCATAGTGTGTTTTTAACTGTAAGGCATATCAATTGTTCAGCCCCCTGAACACCTCATGGGAAAGGAGGGCACAAGCTCAGTTGTTTGCTGTTATCACGTTGTACTCAAAGAAAGCAAGTTAAAGCACATCGTGGCACAGAAATTGCACAGCAGAAATACATATGTAAGGAGTACAAGACGTTTATGTCTGTGCTTTGGCTACCTTGTTATTCCTTTAGGCATCTTGTTACTAAATCTAGCTGCCCTCAAGTTTTATAACCCAATTAATTTGGTAACCAGGTTAAAGTTATATGAACAGGCACACTGCATGTCACTGAGCATGAGTGATTTCAGTGGCCTTTGCATCACTGCTCCTTAAGCAAATCAGATTGTCCTGCTGGAATCTGAGACATGTATCTGTTGTTTCTGGAGTTTCATCTGGAATATGTACTTCACGGGTTTGTTGTCATAGTTCCTATGCAGGCATTTCAGGAGGAAAGGAGTTGATCCTTTGCCTCTTGGTTGGAATTTCCTAGCGGTCAGGTGCAGCCCTCTGTTGTGACTGGCACTTTTCTTTCACTTTCTGCTTAACAAATAACTTCTTTGTGTGTAGTTGATTTCTGCTCTGTTCTGTTCTGTTCTAGGAAAAACAGGCTAAAATATCTGCTGTTCCATGCTGTCCAATATTCATTCATTTAGAGGACATACAGAAAAAACTTTGCCCTCAACCCATTTCTAGCAATGACCTGAGTTCTTGAAGTGACCTTGCCCTACGATTTTTGCTGGTAGTGGCAGCTGCTGCCTGTGTCTGCCATCTGCCCTTTCCTGTAATCACCTGCTTATAATCTACTCAAGCATCATTTCTTCTTAAAAACAAGAGCTTGTACTAGACAATACCTGTTGGAACCATCTAGGTCATTCTAGGCAGGAAAATCGTGCCTGGGAAAGGATAGAGCTTCCATGTTGAGGATGGCCAGGGCAGTGCAGTTTAGGCATAAAAATAGGCTTAGACAGCCCTTGTCCTTAATGTTAGAGAAGAGGCGGGTTCCCATATTTTCCTGCCAGACCCGTAAGAGGCTTGGTGATGGGAGGAGGAGGCATTTTATCAAAATTTCACAGCTTTAATAGTGTGGAGAAGATTTTGGGGTGGTTTTGTTTGTTTGTTTGTTTCTGCTTGAGTTTTTCTTGTTTCTTTTATACTGAATCCTTTATGTTTTCTTGACTGTATCTGCCTGTAGAAAATGAAGATTGTTCGCTTTATTGATAGGGCCTGAGTGAGACTGCAGAATCTCCATAAAATGTGGCAAAACATTATCTAATTACAGATCAATATGACCTCAGTAACTAATGAAATTTTATGGAACAAAATTGTTCTAAAACCTCATTATCCTTGGACCTGACGTAAGTAATTGAATATCCTGATTTGTTTTTGTGAGGGTCATACACTGCAGGTAGGAGAAACTGTCAGTCTGCTCTAGAAAGGAATACTTGCAATCTGAAATGTGCATAATGTGGCTTAACTAGACTTACATCATCTGCACTTACATTTCTCATTCTGTGAACTGAAAAAGAACTAGACTGCTCTTTTTAAATGCAAGGTTTTTAAAAAAAAATCCTAAAAGGATGCAGGCTTTTAATTAAGCATTTTGAAGTCATTTATCAACCTGTTTACTTTTATTTTTTATGACCTGACTTCAAACAATTATTGTTCTGCCTTGTCAAGTTTCTTGTCTGCTTTTGTAAACATCTTGAAATTATAAGGTATTTTAGTCCATCTTTAGAATGGATTCACATATGGCACATCACTCAGGACAACAGAGATACTGTCAAAGGGACTTACATATTTATTGGTAAGGGAGGTCTAGCTGTCTAGGAGGTACAGAAAATGCCTGTTAGTTTCCATTTTCCCAACAAGCAAGTTTTATAAAATAACTGTTCCCACTTGTGGTAACTCAAGAGGTTTAAAAAAGTTTGAAGATTGGCTCAAGAAAAGTTGTAGTCTTCAGGGTTTAACAACTGCATTTGCTTCTCAGACCTCAGGTTCTTAGTCCTTCAGATTTTTAACCTAAGGAATTGATCATGGCCACTCAAAGTTTTATTTCAGCTGTTTTCCTATGGGACTGGCATTGCTCACAGCTCTACCCCAAAGAGGGTTGCATGACTCTGTTATATTAATTCTCTTTCAAATTCTCTACTGTCAGTGATCGTAATGCAAGATAAAAATAGGCTCTAAAACCCATGCCAAAACTGAAAATTCCTGAAGATTAACGTCTTGGCAGAAGGATCTATCTTTTAGTTGGTCTACAGAAATGAAGAGAAAAATAGGTCAAGGAAGGCAAGAGACCAGCACGACTGAGTAGGGAACTGCTGGTCAGACTAAAGGGAACACAGCAAATGCATAGGCAGTGTAAACTAGGACAGGTAACCTGGGAAGAGTTTAGAGATGAAGTATGGTTGTGTAGGGGTAAGGTGAGGAAGGCCAAGGCAAAGCTGGAACTGAAGCTGGCAAGGGATGTAAAAATTAACAAGGGCTTGTACAGATATGTCAACCAGAAAAGGAAGGTCAAAGAAGGTGTACCCCCCATAAACAATGCTGGAAAACTGG
This sequence comes from Falcunculus frontatus, assembly GCA_013398115.1. Classification (NCBI taxonomy): domain Eukaryota; kingdom Metazoa; phylum Chordata; class Aves; order Passeriformes; genus Falcunculus; species Falcunculus frontatus. The sequence goes on along the minus strand of VZRV01008500.1, from coordinate 383,024 downwards.
TAACAATGAATGAGAAATCTGAGATACCCAACAACTTTTTTGCCTCGGTCTTCAATAACAACCTGTCTTTCCAGACTTCTTGAGTGGATGGACAGCAGGATGAGGACTTGGGGACCAAAGTCCCTTTCTCTGTAAGTAAAGATCAGGTTCGTAGCGACCTGAGGAACCTGAATATACAGAAGTCTAAGGGACCCCAGTGAGATGTATCCCAGAATCCTAGGGAAATTGGCTGATGTAGTTGCTAAGGAACTCTCCATCATGTTTGAGGCGTCATGACAGTCAGGCGAAGTCCCAGGTGACTGGAAAAATGGCGACATTGTACCCATCTTTAAGAAGAGTAAAGGAAGACTCTGGGAATTACCAACCAGGATTGCTGCATCCGACTCTGGAGTCCCCAGCACAGGCAGGACATGGACCTGTTGGAGCAAGTCCAGAAGAAGCCACCAATATGATCAGAGGGATGGAGCACCTCTCCTGTGAAGATAGGCTGAGAGATTGTTCAGCTTGGAAAAGAAAAGACTATGAGGTGACTGAATTGCAGCCTTCCAGCAGCTGAAGGGAGCCTGCAAGGAAGATGGAGAGAGACTGTTTACAAGGATGTGTGGTGACAGAACGAGGGGGAATGGCTTCAAACTGAAAGAGTGGTTTTAGATTAAATATTAGGAAAAAATTCTTCACTGTGGGGGTGGTGACGTACTAGGAACAGGTTTTCCAGAGAAGTTGTGGAACACTTCCCATCCCTGGAAGTGTTCAAGGCTAGGCTGGATGAGGCTCTGAGCAGTGTGATCCAGTGAGAGATGTCCTTTCCCATTGTGGGAAAGTTGGAACTAGATTATCTCTAAGGTCTCTTCCAACCCAAGCCATTCTGTGGTTCCGTGATTCTTGTGTCCATCTCACTTTTGTCTCATCTTCCCTATGTTCCAGAAGCTTTTAAGAAAGTTGGTACTGTCCAAATTCCTTTTTCATTTTAAAATACTTTACTACTTGCATGTCACAATTTTCAGCTCGCCTTTTCATTCTTTTTCTCTGTTTCACTTACCATATTATGTCAAAAGGTTGTTCTTGATAAGTGCTAAACAAACACTGAAGAAAAGATTATACTGTGGCTGTCTTTTGCAAGCAATGTGGTAAATCCTGTTTATAGTAGCTGTGTTTGTGGTCCAAGCCATCAATTAGTATAAAAGCTGCCAAAACTCATTTTTGCTTTAGAAATACTAATCCTATTTCTGGGATCTTGTCTCTGCCTCTGGGTTTATAGAAAGGTGACACAGAGCTTGTAAAATGCCTGCTGCTCACTGCCTATTGGGTTATCCTTACCTCTAAGTAATGGTGAGCCTGTTGGAATATAGGACCATGAAGACGTATCTTGAAGGCTCTCATTTCTCGTCGCAAAATGAGAGATACTTTTCAGTATCTCAGTTCAGTTTTCTCTTGGCTTCATTTTCAGCTTTTGCAGGCTTTCTTTAATGCATTTGTGCTGCCAGTTCCATAGCTGTTTAATATTTCAATTTATATCAGTATGACAAAGTGGAATTTATCCTTTTATTATTCAGCACTCATAGATGTGATTATGTGCTTTGTTTCCATAAGGAGGGAAAATACTGAGCTGAAACTGTCCTTTTGTTTGGTAACAGAAATGTACAGGTCTTACTACATCTGTGAAAAACGATTCTGTACACACTTTTTGTGTGTATGGAATCATTTTAAATGTGCATATGAGTTCATGAAATTTTGTTTCTGTATGTGCAAACTGTATTATTTCACAGTCCAGTTTGTTTTCATTTCAAATAAATAATACTTTGTTTGCTGATAACACTGTCATATGCTACCAATTGTTCCATTCTGATGATGGATTCCAAAGATAAAATGCTCTGTGCTTTCTGAGCTGAAAATAGTAAACATTGATGTGCTGTCCCAAAATTGTCCAGAAAGTGGAAGTTTTTCCGATATCAAACTTTTGCTTCATCACCTTTTATTGTCTGTGTTTTTCAGAACTGTGTTCCAAAGTACAACTTTAGGAATATTTCTCTGTCCAAGGTCTCCCATTCACAAAGGGATTGTGCACATTCAGTTTTCTTAGGGCAGTGATGGATTTTCAGTGTTCAGATCCTTTGTAATAAATTAGTATTGCTGAATGTACACTTCTGCTATTAATAAGTTTCATAGTAAATTAAGCATTCTACCTGTTTTACGGATTATATTAGGTGGAACAAACTCATTGATTCCTTAATTTTATGTTTATAGAAGAGAATAATTTATAAAAATATTATTTTATATTGTATTATATAAAGTATTATATATAGAAATACTGGTCCAGCTATTAATAGGAGGGTGGTTTTTTTATTGAATATCAAGGGTGAAATATGCCTTGCTAAATATCTGTGCAATTTCTGAAACAAGTATTTTTTCAGGTGTATAGTTTCTGGCAACCAGCATGATGAATTAAGGATGAGGAAAAAATATATTTTTATCCATTTGGTTTAACAGAAGTTCTATTTAGTTTACTTAAGGCATCCATTGTGGTAACAGACCAACTTCCATGACTTAGACAGTGTGTGTGAAGTCTGTCTCATAAATTATGCGTTATGGGGAGGAAAAGGAAGAGAGGGAAGAAATGCAGATATTAAGTGCACATGCTGAGACCCATGCACAGTCTGACAGGCTTTATATCATGATAAAATATAAGCACACCTTTTATATTAGTGGTTTTTTCCTTATTTTTTTAAAATTCCTTATATACATGTAATGTTATCTTTGTATCACTGAACCAGTTTTCTTCGTCAGATTAATAGTGCTTTTGCATCATAATTGTTCCTGTCTGGAAAATGTTTTCACAACATTTACCAGTGTATAAACAATAGCCATAGAAATCTATGTATTTAAGAAAAGTTCAATTTTAATGAATTTATCCTGTTTCTGTTTTTTTTTAAGTAACATCTGACTGTATCTTTGTGCACCTGCAGCCTCCTCACTGGTGGGGCGGTGAGAGAAGTAGAAAAGACCAGGAGGCTGTACAGGGGCTTCTCGGCAGTAACAAAAACATCTCTGTGTTAACAACACTGTTTTCAGCACAAATCCAACACATAGCCCCATAGCAGCCACTGCGTAGAAAATTAACTCTATCCCAGCCTAAACCATTACAGATTGGAAGTTCCAACACTCCGGATAAGCTAAGTCTATGACCAGAATGTGATCCAGGGTCTGAGAAAACATAGATTTTGCTGAAAAACCCTTCATTTTTGTTGGCTTTAGTGAAAATTCTGGGCACGCTACACTTGCTGGTCGGAAACTGGAATAGATGTCAGATATGAAATGCAAATAGCTATTTGATCTGTAAAGGACTGATTTATATTATGTAATTTATACTTAAGAGAACAATGTCTACTGTTACTTAAGTGTTCATAGATCAGTGTAAAGTAGGGTCTCTACATCTGAAGAATAAATATTAATATTAGGAATTTCCCCATTAAATATACATTTTTTTTTTTAATATGCCATATCCATACACCATAGTTAGTGATGCTTTTTTCAGACATTTCAAGAACTGCAATGATCATCACTGGGTATTTGTTTTGCTTCAGCCTGACAGTTGATAGCATTTTTAGCTAATAATTCCTGTGTCAAACAAGTAATGGCAGGTCAGTAATGAGTGCTCCTTTTGGAAGGACACCAGATCTTACTCCCAACACTTAGAAAGAAGACTGTATTGCATTCTTGATAAGATGATAGTTTCAGACTTCAACATATATAGCCTTGTTTTTTATTTGAATCTATTTGGCTTCAGTGTACAGACACTGGATGTTAAAACTTTATTTTTTATCAGATAATGATTACATTAAGGAAGTGAATTAATCTCAATTACATAGTTACTGGATGCACCTTATCTGCCTTCAGTTGGATCTGTATCACATTGAGAAAGAGAGATAAAAATTGCTATCCACAAATCACAGTTCTGTAGTTGCATGTTGTGACCTTAAAATGTGCAATCACGTTGTGTGGGTGGTGTTTAGGAACAGCTGTTTGCGACCAATTCAATTTCTTTAAGTGAGATAGATTACAGAAACAGCTGGCTATCACATTATTAGAGATTAAGTCTTAAAGACACTGCAATTAAAATAATTATGTTATTGTTTCTTTCTGGCTGCAGAAATGCTTCTGGGGCTATGGAGATTAGTCTTGTTCACAATGACTCTATATTTAGAAATGAATGACTTTTTTAAATGGTAAAAGAAAAATATGTGACTCCAGTATAGCTTTTATAATAGTAATTACTTGAAATAACTTTTTCTTCATTGTCTCCTATTCCACTGAGGGAGCTTGCCACCCTTGGAGCACCTTTAAAAGTCTATGCTCTGGGTAGGTGTAGAGCTATTGAGAACTGCAGTTAAGGAAGCTTTGACTCTTCTCCCACTAAAATGAATGAAATGCTGTACTGAATTTGGGTTATATCATGAGGTTGTCAGTGCTATCTTCACCAAGTTGGTTTTAATTGATGTCAGACCTAAGGCACTTTCACTAACAGTCGTGAGGAAACTTATCTTTAAGCTTATATAATCACTCAGCCACCATCCTCTTCTGTGCTACTCATGGGGATTGAGTCATCCCCCAAAATAACCCAGCAGAGATCATGTCTCTTGCATCCTTGGAATTCTTTGGGACAGCTGTGTTGTTTGATTTTTGAGTTTAACTGAAAATATTAGACAGACACCTCTCAATATGGATAGAGGTTTTCTTTTCAGGGCTGGGCAATTTTCATTTCTGTTAGGAGCTTTGTCTTCAGCACTACCTCTTGTTTTTTTTTTGGTACAGCCCAAGACAGTCCGTAGTGTGCTTCGGAGAGAGAAAGTGCAGGAAGAGTGTTTTCACTCTGGTTCCAGACAGTGAATAAATTATTTGATTGTTCCCTGGAGAGCAAAGCGGCATGGCCTGCCAGTGAGCTTCAAGTCGCCTGCAGCACCTTGGGAGTGAGACCAGATGGGCTGGGAACCTGCCCAAGCCCTGGCTCCTGTGCGCTGGCTGCTCCTGCCAGCACCCTGAGCTCCCATCAAAGGCACGTGAGGATTGTGCTCCAAGGCCGGCCCCTGAGGCAAGCCAGTGTTTGAGCCTATTTCTAACAGGCTAACTAGGCCCTTGGGTCTTCTGGCCGTACTTAGCGCTTTCTGGAACAGTAAGGGAGAGAGAAATCATTTATAGAGGTGAAAGCTACTGCTTCTCTGGACTGATAGGAGAGGCTGGTTCTAAAGCCCTTGTCAGTAGCAAGTGATGCGGAAAAGTACTACAACGTCATGATTTCCTGTTGTTCTGAATTCTGATGTAGGGGTCTTATTAGATAGTTTGGAGGGGAAACAGAAAGTAACAAGGACAGAAAATTTAATCTTGCCAGTAAGAGATGGCAAAGGCTTTTTGAATAACCGTCATGATTTTTCAGATGCAAAATGTCAGCCTTCATTGTGTCTGCGTTACCAGGCACACTTTAGCTTGACTATTTAGATTAGAGAGTGTTTGCTTGTAGCTCTGAACTGTGGCAGAAATATGGGAACAGTATTAGCTAGTGAAACTATAATTCTTCATCTGATGAAAGTAAAATGATAGGGAATGAAAGATATTTTACTAACTGGAACTATTTTCCCTTGCCATGCTAAAAATCTTCTACCAAGGCTCTTCTCACAGGGCTCCCTCATATGACCTCTGGTTGCACCTGAGTTATCAAGGTCCTTTTGTGAAATTGGTAAAACGATGAATGTTCAGAGTGAGAAGCATTACCTTCCCCAGAACAGAGACATGAGCACTGATGGTGGGCTGAAAGTGTGTATCCACATAGCCTGGCTACTCCTGTCTGGCTGCCCAGGTATTTCCTTCCCACAGCAAACAAACTTTTGAGGATGGTTGTATTAGGTCTGGCTGAGGTGTTCATTTTCCCACAGCAGCCCTCACAGTGCTGTGCTTTGCATTGGTACCTACGAAGGTGTTGATAACACCCACTGTTTTGGCTACTGCTGAGCAGCACTGGCATAACATTCAGTGATGGCTCTCAACATTCCCTGCCCCCCCATCAAGGGGCTGAGGGTGGGCAAGATCCTGGGAGGGGACACACAACCAGGCCAGCTGACCCCAAATTAACCAAAGGGATATTCCATACCATATGATGTCAGCTCGGATAGAAAAGCTAAGAGAGGGAAGAGAAAGCGGGGGACATTTGTTATTTACAATGTTTGCTTTCTGGAGCAACCGCTCCGTGTGCTGAAAGCCCTGCTTCCCAGGAAGCGTCTGAACATCGCCTGCTGATGGGAAGTAGAGAATAAATTTTTTGTACCTCTTTGCTTACGTGCACACAAACTTTTCCTTTTGCTTTAGTAAACTGCTTTATCTCAACCTATGAGTTGTTTTCTGTCGCGGCTGCTGGCCGCCCGGTAGCCAGGCAGGTGACAAGGGCGACGGCGTCCCTGGCCGGAGCGGGATAAAGCCAATCCCTTGCCTGCAGTTGGGGCGCTTGCAGAGGCTTCCCCGAAAGCAGGCTGCAGCAGGGTTGTTGTAGGGATGCAAGGAGGACGGCGAAGGAGAAGGAGGGACTCCGTTTGGTGTTCACAATCCGGCTTTATTACCCGCAACCGTAACGAGAGTTTAAGCCAAAGGGAGAGGCACCGCACGGGATGCCAGAGTTCTCTGTGCGCGGCTTTTTGAACTGGGTAGGAAAGGAGTGGATTCGAGCTAACAAACCAATAGCAGGACAGGGAGGTAACGAGGGTTAACAAATCAGGGAAGACTTGGGGAGGAACTTACAGAAACAAGCCAATCATGAAACCAAGTAACAAAGAACTTTCTAGAGGGGAAGGAGGAGACTCATATGAATAAACCAATCACAGGTTGAGGGACAAAGAATTTTCTAGGGAGAAGGGAGGAGAGACGACGCTGGAGGTAACGCCCAGTGGGAAGTGGATTCAGATCCCAGACCCACCTTCAGGGTCGGAGTCTTGGGCGGGGAAATCCACCCACTGGATGTCGCCTGGCCCACCAGTGAGCCGGACCACCGCAACAGTTTTCCACTTATTTTCCCTTCCCTGTCCGGCTGGGGGGTGCTAGACTGGCTTGGACAGCACCTGGTGTCCAACTAAGGTCAACCCACCAGAATAGCATATGAAAAATAGATAAAGCAACAGCTTAAATAACTGTGACACCGAGTCAAATGGTTGAACACCAAAGTTTCAGAAAGTGCAGTCAAAAAGAGTAGAGGCAGTCTTTAATGATGGAGTCAAAGCACATGGGAAATAAATGCTGGTTCCACAAGTCATAACAAAATTGCATGGGAATGCAGTAGCAGAGCTATTCTTAAAATTCTGCTGCTATTTCTGAAGATAGGGAACAGTTCTGCTCCAATTAGGCTAAAATGAAGTAGATGCCTAAGACAGTATGGTGAAAACTGTGGATATGTTCTGTAATTATCCAAGGATAGTCATATTTAATAATTATTGAAGTAAACAGTGGAAAATATTTGAAGTGCTCCTGTGCAAGAAGCCACATAACATATGGCAGTCATCACCAAAGCACAGTTGAATGACTGTAGGAGGGCTGTGAACGACACATTTTGTGTCCTTCGAGGATAACATATTTTCTTTATATATTCTCAGTCCTTTGGGTTTTTATGGGACTTGGAGGCTGAATATCAAGTGTGGAGTGAGCAGTGAAAAGTCTTAGAGGCGGAAGGGTGCAGGTGCATCATTTGCCGTGAAGTGTTCAAAGGCTTGTTAGCACCAACATGGGTAAGCTGGAATGCCGCACATCTGTCCCGTACAATGGGTTCATAGGGAGAAGCCTTGGGGTTAAAACAGGCCCCAACTGATATATATGTGTGCTACAACACAGAAAAAGTTAGACTGAACATGAAATTGCCCTGCTGTGATCAAAGACTGCATAAGATTTTTGTGTCTTTTCCATTGTGCTATGTAGCATGCAGAAGCATTCTGTAAGAATGTAAGGAATTTTTAACTGCCAGGATCCTCGAAAGAGCTTGAGTATCCATCTAATAAACTTTGTAAACTAGATGTTCGTTGCTTCAGCATTACTGCATTTATTGTGCTGAGATTTGTCCTTGCTGATTTTTTTTAAGCTAGTAAGTGTATCATATTTACAGAATGGCTTTGAGTGTAAACAGATAAGCTACAATATTTGTACCAAGACTGGTGTTAAATACAGTGGGGCTTTATGTTGTCTCTCTTTCCACCAGCTGATCTCCTTCAGCAATGCATCCAGTAGATTTACAGTCATGTGTCATCTACTATTTACCCATCTCACCCACTCATACACCTCTGTAAACCTGCTTCAAATCCCAACCTGCTGTGGCCTCATTCCCTCTCCAGGCAGGTACTCGGCTCCTGCTGAGGTGTTGTGTGTGCTGAACTGACCCTGGCAATGACCTCAGTGGTGATGAGTTGTCTCTGTGATCAGTATCTCCTGTTCGGTTTTCTGTTCCTGAATAAACCTAAGCTCAGATACAAACCTAGGCATCCTTTTAGGCCAAAAATTCCTTCAACAAAAATTTTCATTTTGTCTTATATTTAGATAGCTTTTAAGAAGAGATTTTTTTCAGTGCTGTTAAACACAGCCTGTTTCCTCAGAGAGCATAGATGCAGGGGTCTGAAGAAAATCTCTTCCTGATTATTTGGTAGCCTTTCGTGACACATGGAAGACTCAGTTTAAAAATGGGAATCATATCATCTCCTCAAAAGAAAAGAAAACATGAATGAAAACGCAAGGGAGCAGCACTTCACCTAACCTTAAAAATGTGAATAGTCCTCTTTTGTTGGCTTCCCCTCATTACAGACTGAGTTTATAGTCTTTTTGATTTATGTTGGTTGCTTTGGAAATAGACTTTTATGTATTACCTTCCTTTTAGACAGAAGTCTTTCCTCCACCAGGTAAAACTTGAATTATATTTTTCTGCTGACGCTGACAAGATAGGAAATAGTTCATACTCGGGTGAGCCATTTTGCTCTTTATCCATAATATCATGGTGTTCTTGCACACCTGAAATACTATTCTAGAACATGCTTATAATAAAGGAAGGAGCTCTCCGAACTCTTCCTGCAGTGACCTGTTGCCTTTGGCAAACCTAATTAAAAAAGGCTGTGAACACCTTTTATTGAGAGCCTCTCTCTTCTTTCAAAAGAACATGTTAATCAAGATGTGATGCTATTCATTTTTTGCAGAACTCTCATTAGATGTTCCTGGGGTTGAAAGAGTTTTCCTGCTTTAATAATGTGCAGATTTTGAAGGTTTTTCACATCTCAGTTAGATGGAATGTCAGACATAATTTTTTTTAACCAACTGGTTGGTTAGAATAAAAAGCATTTTGTTTTCAACCTTTAATTTTTAACTGTTATATGAACTGAAAAAACCTAAATCCAAGTGCTTTCAAGCTAAAATATTCCTGTTTTATTTTAACTGTTTAAACAGAACATTTTAACAAAACTGTTCCACTTCCCTTGAAGTCTCAATGTTAATTGTAGTAGACAGAACAAAGGATTCTCAAGAAGACTTTTGGTTTAGACTGTCTGATGTAAGTTAGGGTAGTCTATGCTGAAAATTTCTGGTGATGGAGTACTAAGCAAGGCATAAATAATTCTAGGTCACTGTGTTTGGCACTATGTGTGGCATGGATTTCAGAGAAGCCTTCTCAAGATGCGCCTCTGGAACCACAGCCATGTAATTACTTATTCCTTCCTTAGGAATAATGCTTAGGATACAAGGCAAGGAATAAACAATAGTTGAACTCTCGAGTATAGTACAGCTGAAAAACTTGTTTCAGTTCCATGTTGTAGGTCTACTTTTTATAAGTTAATGGAGATTAGGGCCAAGCAAAAATAAATACAGGAAACCCAAAAGATTTTTAAAAATGACTTCTAGTAATTATCACAAAGCATTCTCTGCACCACTACAGAGAATTTAACAATACGAACACAAGAGTAAATTCTATTAAAATCTTTCTGTTGTAGCATTTAGTAACCATAGTAATGATCAGAGTATGAATTCCCTCATCATCACAGTACACTATACTGGCAGTAGTATGATAGCAGATGTTGGCAGCTGCTGTTCAAACACACAGAAGATAAGCAGGGAGCTGGTGAAGGTCAGTTATTCTATAGCTAATAACATTGCCAAGTCACCAAGCTTTGTGCTACGACTCATGAGGTATGCAAGTGATTTCACAGAAGTCTTTTCAGTCTCCTCAAGACATGTCTCTGGAACCATAGCACAAACCATGTCGATACAGAAGCAGCATATGTCCAAGAGGGAGGCAGTAGGTTGCCATAGTGAATGTAAATGCTGAACTGGTGTTTATCCACAACTAAGCTGCTTTAATGTTTTTACTCACTATGGAAGTTTTAAATGTCTTTCCATAAACAATTGCAATGTGATTGTTCTTTGTCTTCATATTAAATCAGATTTTAAAGACTCTATATTCTGTGGGTTTTGACCATTCTTGTGTATTGGGATGAATTATTGGTGTATTTTTTTTCCACTGACTGAGCTGTGTGATTTCCAGCGCAGTTAATGATGCAGATCTTTAGCCCTGATAGAAGAGAACATGGAACAGCTGTCACTGCATAGCTGGGTCTGTGCTCCCTGGTTCCTGGCAAGACCAGAAGAACAAAACTGCTGAGTTTATGCCTGTTACCCATGACCCAGATGAGGTTAAAAGTGCTGCCAGTTATTGTGCTAGTAGCAAGGAGCTGAGGTGACAAAGGAGTTGTCATAGAAACTCCAAGGGATGAAAATTCTAACTTTGTTTTTCACACTCAGATTTAAATTTCTGAATAGGCTTCCTGGTTTGGTTTGGCCTTTGGAACAATCTCTCTCTCTCTCTGTTTTGCTGTACAGGGGAGCTTTAGCACTAGGTTTTTTCATATCTCCTGTAATCTTGTTTCACCTCTGAATTGTGGATAACCTGATAAGTGCTGCTGTCAAGGTTCCCTGAAAACATCACAAACAAAAGAAAGAAAAATACCTTGGCTAATGACTGGTGTCCACATATCCTGCCTTCCTACATTTTCATTGTCCTTGTGTCTCAACGTCTATTGTGTTTTATGTAAAAATGTTTCTGAAAACCAAGTACTTGACTAGGATAAGAGTAAGACAGCAAATTTTTTCCATAGGTTTGTAAATTTATCGTATCTGTTGCTTTTCCAATGTGAAGGGTTGGGGTTTAAAGGAAAGAGAATGTTACTACAAGAGAAACAGAAATGCCACTTCTGTTCTGAAATACTTGGTGTGGTTCAGCTTCAGTTATTCTCACAGCCTCATATCCAGCTGCATGGAAACTGATAAGCATTCAAATTAAACACAAATACAGATTCTATTCTGTAATATCCTTCACTGAGTCTCTCATCTGTTTTCAGTGGTTCTGTGTCAAGGGGTGTGTTTTTTTGTTCTTGTTGGTTTTTGATTTTTAAATAAAATATTTATCTTCTTTGTTCTTTATTTCAAGAGCAAATCTAAATAACTTCATCTTGAGGCACTTGTCTGACAAGGCATTCATGTCTCACTTTTTACTGGGCTGTTTTAAAATCTTGCCCCCAAAGAATCCAAATATTTGCCACAGTTAGACTTTCTTTGTTTTGTTCCGGTGTGGTCCTGCAGGCTTTCTGGCTTTGAGGGATTTGTCAAGGTTAAATAAAGGAAGAGTGATTTTCAGGCATTATGTTGCACTACTTCTGTAGACACTGTATGAATGTTTTTGTTTGTCAGCTTTGTAACTGCTTTTGAAATCTCTCTTCATGTTTGTCTTGAGCAGCTACATTAAAAGGATGGGCCGAGATAAACCACATTACAGTGAGATACTGGCAAGATGGAATATTGGAAGGAAGAATAAATTAAAAGAAAAATCTCAACGTGTCTTGGGATAATGTTCACCTTTTAAAATTTTGCTTCTCTTTTGTCACTTTAAACTGATTGAATATGCTGATTACAAAAGCTTCCTTAAACTTTCAAGCCTGGTGAAATCATTTGAGAGTGCTAGCTTGAAGAATTTGGTTATGAAAATGAATGACTATTTGCAGATGGACAGAAAGATTTTGTGATGCAGATGTTCTTCTTTCACTGCCTTTCACTGTTGTCTGTGCTGTATTTCAAGGGCACAGATGATAAAGAATTTTTGCTCTTTACTGAATATCACTGGGCTGTCTTCACTCTTTTGGGAAATGGAAATCTCTGCTTTCAGTAGAAGGATGTTTGATGCTGTCAATGCAAGTGGGAGTCTAAAATTACCAATGGGAATCTTTTGTGAATTACCCATATTTATGTAGATAACATGGACATGAGCTAAATCACGTTTCCTTAAAACTGTGACTTGACGTAGATTCTCAGATGAATGTGCACATAAGTGCGTAAAATGCATGGAAAAGAAAGACGTTACTAGGATGCAGTTAGAGGACTACAGTGAAAGTAGAGATGGTAGAATGAATGAACTCGCCTCAGCGCTTTCCACCCTGCAGGCTCTTCATAGAAACAGTTACAAAATAGAAGTATCAAAACTTAACATTGTAGATGGTACTGTAGAGTTGAAACCTAGAAATCACTCAGTCTCAAAGAAATTTTGAAACCTGCTGTACTAATCCAAAGCAACAGAATATTTGAGTTAGCCAGCATCAATTGGAGATCAGTATATAGCAAGCTGCCTCACAAGTCTTTTGTTTTCTCTTGATCCCACTAAAGCTGAAAATGGAATGAAAACAGCTGTTATTTTGTATTTAAGCTTTTAATTTGTAGTCCCAAGGTGCAAAGGAAGGTAAGAATTAAGAAAAAAGGAAGAGATTGGGACTGCCCAGGAGATTTGTTTGAGTTTTGGGATTTACTGATGCATAGATACAAACATAGTTGTAATTGTCAGCTGTGTCAACTGATGTTTTTAGTATCTATTTTGAGGACTCTAAATTAACACTTCACATTTTTCAGATGAACAGTTTGTAAATAAACATATTTGTCAGTATTTACTTGAGCTACATGAACACTTTGAAAAGCTGTTTGAGGCTACTTAGCCTCACAGTCCAGATTAAAAATATTTGTTGGTTTTTTTCTCCTCTGTGTAATGGTTATTTTGCAAATGTTTTGCAATTAGGTGAGTCCATTGCCTTTTTCTTTAAAAGAAACTCATCTGAATAATCTGTTTTATTCATAAATTTTATCCTTAGTTCTTACTTAAAATGTTTTCTCTGTCTCACTGATACCCCTTTCGAAACAGAGACCAAAGTCTGTTTGACTACAGATCAAGGTTCTTTCCATTTTTCAAACGTGATTTTTGTTGGAGTATGGGTAAAACTGGTATCAAGGTCATCATAAGTACAACTTTTGCATTTCTCCTCAACTTTTTGGATTTCTTCTTAGAATAGCTTTCTCACTATGATACATTCAGTTTTGATAGCAAATTGGCAGTTTGTGGAAGTTTCCTTTCCTAGGCCATCAGGAAACCAGCTTTGCTTTGTCTTTTCAGTGTTTATAGTAAGGTAAAATGGGTCAAAATTCAGTGTGTAGGATGATTCAGTCTTGTCAAAGAAGTTGAAAATTTAAAATACAATTTCATTTGTTTTTTAGCAACTGTTTAATGTCATGAATTTCTGTCATGCCTGGAATTTTTCCTTGAATTTTTTCATTGCAATTAGCTTGCATTTCTGGCTAACACTGGAAAAATAAATGAGTCAGATGAGCATGCTTGTGGTGATGAGTCAAGATTACTGTCTGGAATGCAGGCTCAAGAGAGCAGAAGGATAGTGGTGATTTCAAAATGCTTATTAATGTATGAGTGAAACTCACAACTCATTTAATCTAAATCAAGAGAGACCTGTCAGATAGTAATGTATTTTTGGTTTTATGGCACTTGGGCAGAATTGGACATGTTAGTAGCAAGGTGCTCTTCATACCTCCCATATTCTTTTATGAGATTTCATTCTTTATAGACAACTGAAAATGGAGGCAAAAAACATTACATGCTGCTATAAATGATTGATTCCTAAGTCTTGACAACCCTGAAGTGATCATTTGTCAATTTCTATGACTCAAAGTGTAAAAGTAGCTGAATTTGCAAGTTACATTTTAATATAGCTGCCATTTTGTATGGAGCTCAGATCCCTCTAAACAATACCTTTCCTTTTGGTACTAAATGCAAGATTCCAGTAAATTATATATTTGCAAGCCTATCCTAATGAAAAATGAATACATTAATATTTACATGTGAACATGTGAGTGGATATAGTTGTGAGCTTCATTTACCTACATTAAAGATCCTATGTAACATGCATAACAATGTATTCTTTGACACACAAATAAGAATATAGATGAATTTTTGTTATTTTTCTCTGTGCTATGAAAAAGACAATTTCGAAATTTAATATTGCATGAATACATAGCTTGTCTCCTGCATTTATACAACTAATCCGCACACACTGAATTTCACTTTGCAGTAGTTAATTTTTTTACTGAAGAGTGATGCATGTAAATGCAAGGAATATTTTCTACTTCCTAAATATGGTATCAGGAAAGCAAATTCTCTTTTTTCAGAAACATAGTTTTTAGAGACACATGTATTTTTCTATATTGGTAAAACTCAATATGAAAATTTTTTCTGACATCTGACATCTGTGTATGTTTTGATAGTATAAGTAGAAGTGGTTTTGCTTTTACTTACTTGAATGGAGGTCTGGAATCTCCATGCTTAGAGGTATTCGAAACTTGACTCAAGAAGGCTTTGAGCAAATTAGTTTATGTTGAAGTTGGATCTGACATCATAGTTGTCCCAGCTTTGAGTAAGGGTTTACTAATCCTCCAGACCCTCCCTTCCAACCTTTGTATGACTGTTGAACAAAGAAAAAAAAGGAAAAAAAAACAAATGGCAAAAGGCTTATAAAAAGCTTGAAAGGTTGCTCTGTGTTTACATAGAAGAGATTTTAGCTTCTTTCATGTCCTTTTTTTGGCAAATATACAAATCCTTGGGATTAAAATGTACTTCAGAGAAAAGTGAGTATTATAACTTCTAAATCAGTTATTTCGTGATAGTTTTCTAACAAAATAAGTGTTGCCTTGGGTGACACTGGGTAAGCATAATCTCTTTGTAACAAATATAATTCTTGAAATTAAATCACTCTTGGTTTCCATCTATGCAGCCATCCAAGATATCATGTCGAAACCTGTTGCACTGACTCAAGTGATTTATTCCTATTTCTATGGTACTAGAAATAAGTCTGAAAGAAGATTGTTTGTCCGGGTAATATAGGAAGGCTCTGAAAAACAACTGTAAATTTTATCTTAATAAAATATTATTTGTGGTGAATTAGTAACCAAACCTGCTACATAGGAACACAGAATGCATTGAAAATGCTTTCTGATATTTTTGCTGTTAGAAAAAACATTTAATACAGTCTCAGCATTTAGCTAAGACTGTATAAGACATGTTTGGAGTTCAGCATTGCAAAGATTTCAAAAGATGTGGCCTCAGGTGTCTGTGGGCAGGTAGTGGGAGACATGCAACAAGATTTTATTCTTTAAAAGCTGCAGGGGAGCAGAAAAGAACCTTGATAGATACAGCTTAACAAAAAGAGAGGTGTAATAAAGCCAAAACTCTGTTGAAATAAGCTGTGAAGGAAGTGCTGTCTGTGGGAAAATGTCATCTGAGTGCTTATTTGAGTTGCCAGCCTGTGTGTATTTTGAATCTGGATCCTGGAGAGTTAAACAGGTCTAAGTTTCTCTTCTGTGTCACTTGAAGTAGATAAATGAGTCTCTGATGCGAGGAACTAAGTACCTCCAAGAGATGGGAGACACGGAGGCAGGGATCCTGCAGAGGGTGATCTTCAGATAACCCTGTTGGAAGATGCTGTGATGACAAAGGAAGACAGCAGATACACTGGAGGTACTCTGTTGAAGTGGAAAACCAATTTTGTAGATGCAGAAACTCATTTTTCTGCAGGTTGAGTTGGAGACATAAACTTACATATAATGTCACAGATTCAAGCTCACTTGAACTGTCCGCAAAGGTCAACATGCACACAACTGTGATGCTGTTAGCAGTGCGTCTGTGGAACTGATTCCAGCTGAGGGGAGAGGTGGACTGAAGAGGCAGGAGTGTTCCTCTAAGGTGTATGTCTCAGTGCCATGAGTTGCTCAGATCCTGCATACCAGTACTACCCAGAGAGCATAATAGAAAGAAATGAAATTTGACTACAAATGACAAAATAATGGTATTGACAAGTCCCAGTTAAACAGGCCATGTAGGAAGACACATATCTCAAACCAAGTGTAGCGTGCTGACATATGACCTTTGGTCGGGAAATCGTGAGGAGAAATCTCAGACTGTTTACTGTTTCATATGATGAGAGGAAAGAAATTGCATGCTACATTTAGGTGAAATGAGCAGTCGGCGCAAAGTCTGCTAAGACTGAGCCACTTTCTTATCATAAGTGCTCCTATTTAAGGCTATGATACAAGGTAGCTGTCTGTGCACACTGTATCTGTTATTAAGAAATCTCTCTCTATTAATGAAAACGTACAAGCTTCTGATTCAACATTTCACTTTTCCCTTAGGAATTCAGTTATATTACTGATATATTAATGATAGAAAAGAATAATTAGTGGAAATGCCTTTGTGAACACTTAAAGAACTAGAGAGTCCATTTGTTACTGTGTATATACTTCCTGAGGAAGAGATATATGCTCAAGTTATTACTTTTACAAGACCAATCCCTGAAATTCAAGAAAAGCAATGATGCAACACAGATAAAGTGCATAAATATAATGGAATTGCCAAAACTATATACAGGAGATGTCCTTAATATAAAACCCTATTAATTCAGTAAATGAGTAGGGGGTTGTACCCACTTCTGTGAACAGGAGGCAAAATTACAGAAAAAAGTAATTGTGAAACTGGGTCAGTGGGGCCTTATGAAGATTAAAAATGAACAGTAGAGCTGAATTTAAAAGAGCCTTAGTACTTAGTTTCAGATTCTGATATTTACATATTAATTTCTACTTCAGCTCGTCATTTCTGACTACCTTACAACAGGGAGTTAACACATACAAAGGTGTCTTGGAGACAGGATTTCTGAAATAACTTAGGGGTCCGTGAAAACTAGGGAGGGCATGATGTTAAAAATCCCCGAGAACTATCTTGAGACAACTGAAGCTTCACTAGTGTTTTTTACTAACTTTAGAAACTGTGAATCATAGTGGACTAAATCAGAGTCAGAATCATGCAGATTGGAAAAGACCTTTAAGATCAGTGAGTCCAACTATACATGTAACACTGCCAAGTCCACCACTAAACCATGTCCCTAAGTGCCACATCTGCACATCTCTAAAATGCCTTTAGGGTTGGTGACTCAACCACTTTCCTGGGCAGCCTCTTCCAATGCTTGGCAACCCTTTTGGTGAAGAAATTTTTCTTAATATCCAATCTAAATTTCCCCTGGGGGAACTAAAACCTCCCCTGTTGAAACTGAAGGCTGGAATGGGAGAAGTAACTGGAAGGTATTTAAGCAGTGAAGGTAATTAGGAGGGGAATTGCAGAAACAACAAATCCGGTGAGTTACCTGCTGCTTTCTGTGCGGTCACATTTGGTGCCAGAGCACGGCTGGCTGCATGTTAGTCCAGCCCATCAGTCTCATCTTCCCAATTCTATTCACTAATATTTAGAAACACAAATACAGGCAGATAAAAGCAAGGCAAGAGAAAATTCCCAGGCTAGTAAAAGGAGGTGTTTCATTAAAGGAGACACAAGAGGCTGTTCCTGCCATCAGTCAGAGTGCTCTGCGTGAGCCCCTGCCTGAGGGTTCCCGTGTGGAGCCACTCAGGGTTGGGCAGCTCTGCCTTCCCCCAGCCATCCCCACTGGCTGTGCTGTGTTGGGTCAGCTCTGAGCCACAGGCACTGAGCTTTTTTGGGGGTACCTGTGTCAAGTACAGCTCTCTCAAGTACAGGTCTCTGTGTGTCAGTGAGTCAGGAGCTGCTTACTGGGTTTGCTATTCAGCACTTGGGTAGAAGCTATGTTTAAAAATATATCAAATAACTGCAGAGGAGCAGGGTTTAAACAAGCCAGTTTTGGCACAAGAAAAGATTTATTGAAAACTTAGGAAGAAGAAAAAGTAGGAGAGTGCAGTTCTGAAACATTTTTTTAATGAGGGAAGGAACAAAAGACAGAGTTCATGGTGTGTTTGTACAATAGTCTTGGGCACGTGGTGTGACTCTTGGGGATGATCAGGGCCAGAAGTTGGACTCAATGATCCTTGTGCATCCCTTCCAACTCAGAATATTCTGGGGTTCTGTGAAAAGCTCAAGCTTTTGAGGTGGTGCTTAGGATAAAAAGAAGCTGGACTTGATCTTACAGTTGCTCCCTTCCATCCCTGTGACCTTTGCAACCTATGTGTGAAGACACTCTGTGCACAATGAATACTGGAGCAACCAAGCTGATAAAATAAATCATTAGTATTTCACTGCCACTGTGTGCTGTGGGGCTATCTGTCCAGCTAGCGAGGTGACCACGAGCGCTGGGAACCCACTCGCACGGGAGGGGATGAAGGAGGCTGCTCGCAGGGTGTGGGAGGGTTGGTGAAGCTCCAGCACGGGTTCACCCGACCCCCCGGTGATAAGGGCGTGAGGAGGAGGTGGAAAGACAGTGGAGGGACTTTTTTGTGGGAAAACAGGAGAGGGTTTATTGAACGGGCGTTCAATGGAAATCCAGGGAAGGGCATGAAGAGGCCAAGAAGTGCCTTTGACAGGGGGTTTTATACCCCTACAAAAAAGGGAGGGGAAAATATGAAACAGCCAATAATGCAGGGACACGGGGGTTGTGCTAAGGCGGGAAAGGGGGTACAAAGCCAATGGAGAATTACGTGGGAGAGGAGAAATAACATGGGCCAATGGGGGGTCGAGGAACACAGAACTTTCTAGAGGGAGAACCAAATACAGGGGAGAAGGGGAGGAGATGGCAGTGGCCAATTATGGAGATATGATCTGCATACCCTGCGTGGGTATCAAACCAGTGCACCTGCTGGTCCACTTGGTATTGCTGGCCGTGGCACCGGCCATGGTGCACTGCAACATCTGTGGTGGCTGGAGAGAGTTTGTTCCAGAGGAGAGCCCAGCTGTGGGAGTGCATCTGTTCTCCTGCCCAGTTGTGGACTTGGAGGCACCTAAATGCGGTATATGAAAGGACAAGTAGCTTTTACTTAGGAATTTTTCTGTGTATAACATCTCAGAAGTGAGAGGCTTTTTAAAAGTCATCCTGATTTCAAAACCTTCTGATTGAAATAAAAGAGTATGATTTTGTAAACAATCATATTTTGTTTGCCTTAATGCTAATTATTTTACGTGTTTGCTGTCTCTGCAACCTAGCTGCCAGACAAAATGCTCGATCGGTTGTGGGTTTCATTGTTCCTTCTCCTCCAAGAGGTGATAACATGCTGGTTTATATGGAGGTAGATCTTGCAGCCTTTGGAACTGCTCTCTGAAGAGTTTGTGGGAGCAGTGCTAAAGCAGAGAAAATGTGAAATAAAGATCCTTTTCTAGGATGTTTTTCTGCTTTAGAGAAGAAGATTCTAGGGACTGCCTGGTTTGTTTTCTATTAACAGAGCTATGCTTTAGCTTCTCATATTTTTCTGTGCCTATTGTCCTGGACGACAATACCAGTTTTTCAGTTTAATGAGCACTATAACTCCTGACAGTTTTGTTTAAAAGAAAGAAAATCTTGAAAATATATTTCATGTAAGGAGCACAAATTCCATATGAGTCATTTTATATTGACAAACTTTTCTCTTTGAGTGTGGACAGGTAAATTTTTTACGCACTTAGCTCTTCATTATTTTAATAATAGAAGTTTCTACTTCAGTTTTTGAAGTTCTTCTTCTCCTTTGTTTTTCCCCATGCTAGATGGACAATATGTGCAGTAATTTTGTAATATAATTATTTGGACTTACAGTTCCACTGTACTTCCAGATATATATAGTCATAAATGCATATTTCACATCATAGTTTTCAAGAGAAAAAAAGTGAATTTTGAGGATGTTATGATGTTCCTTTTAGACAAAGTCAGTAGCTCTCCTCAACCTGATTCCAGAGCAGTGTTATGGTAATCTGATCATCAGACTGCCAAGGGAAAAGAATCTTACAGAACCATGTTATGTGGGAACTAATGAGTGAGAAACTTCAGGGGATTGAGTTGCTTTTACAATTACAGGTAATTACAATGAATGAATTAATTACAATTAATTAGCTACATAATTGGGATTCACGGACATGACAGTAATATGGTTATTTGTAAAACAAGCACACAAAGCAATCTTCTCTCCAAATCCATTTAAAAATCTGGAAATGATTTAGTTGGTATTATTAAGATTATACCCAGGCTTAATTTCTACCTTTAATCTCCAGTGTCCTCAGAGTATTAGAGGCTTTTTTATACACTGTGATCTCTCACACTGTAAGATTAGAAGAAGCCATCATGCTCATTTTGTGTTTATGTAAGGCCACAGATGCTCATAGTTAGCCGGATATTTCCATGTTTCTAGAAATTCTTCAGTGAAGTTAGATAATAAACTGAACAGAACTCAGTTACAAAGGAGTTGAATGTGGTGTATCTAAATGAATTCACTTGAAGATTTCATAGGAGGGGATTCATACCTTAATTCATCAATATTTTATGAATTCTTTCAGAATACCAGGAAATTAAAATAAAAGAACAGTAAGGATAGCTTTGGGTGGACTAATTTGGACAATTAGAGGTGAGAGGTCTCAAGAAAACTTTGTGTTCTCTATATGATTTGTACATGGTTTATCTTCTTTAATACAGTTATAAAGTAGCAAGTGTTTTCTAAATGTGCCTTCTTAGACTGTAGTATTTACAATTCACAACATTCTCCTTAGGTATCCATGAGGAACTGTGTTGTTATTGCAGTGTAGTACAGAATTCTATAGTGGCTTTACAATGCTAAACCTGATTCTTACCAGACTAATTCTGCAGTTTCCAATTACGATTATCAATAGCATTTAAGGCCTGTTGCTACTTCTGAGTAGTTACCTGAGGCTAATAACTAAATACCAAATGTGAATTTCAGCATACTGAATTTACCTATTGCTCCTATTAAAAGGATATAAAAATTACTAATAAACTAAATGTAGTGTTGACTAATTAACTTTTGGAACAAATTTCTATCTTGTGCTGCTAAAGGATATCCGATGGTCTTTTAATAGTAGGTTACTGGTTTATTAGTGAGAACCATTTTTTCTCTTGATTATATTTGAATCGGAGAATGGTTTGGGTTGGAAGAGACCTTTAAAGACCATGTAGTCTTCCTGCTGTGGGTAGGGGCACTTTTCACTAGACCAGGTTGCTCAAAGCCCTATTCAAACTGGCCCCCAGACTCCCCCAGGGACCTTGCCAGCCTCACCCTTCTCACGGCATGGGGCAACTGCTGCTGCTGCTGGCCTTGGCTTCCCACTGCTTTTCAAACTAGAGCTTTTCTCTGCTAACTCTATTGAACAGCTGGAAGTTTATAATAAGATCAGCTAAAAGAATGTAACTTTTAAAGTCAGCAATAATATGACATTGTTATTCATAACAACTCATTCCCAAAGGTGTTCCTGCCCCTTTTCCAACCAAGAGAGAAAACTTTCAAAAAATATATTTATTTCTAGATTTATCAACCAAATCTTCATCATAACTGTGTGTTGCTCACAGTAATAAGAGAGAAGTAAGTTTTAAGTCACAGTTTTAAGAGAGAAGTAATTTCATATCAAGCATTCTAAAGGTGAACTTCTTATTTTTATAAGAAGAAAAATAAAAATTAGGAGTCTTTGTGGGAAAGAACAAGTGACTATAGATAATAGTGTCTTTTCTAAAGAAGGACACCAGATATTTTATACTTTTACATTTTCTGGTGCTCATCCTTGTATATAATGAGTAATTTTAGAGGGAAATAATTGTATTTAGGATCTTCCATCATAGTGATTTTCAAAGAATTTATTTCTCTCTTTTACTGTAAAAATTCAATAAGAAGGATGTTAAAAAACAACCAGTTTCTCATGAGTCCGTAATCTGAAACTCTAATATAATGTTGCCAAATGTTGGCTGATGGTCTTTAATCTTTTATACATCAGAGTGCCCTTTTTTTCTTCCATTAAAACAAGCTCCCTAGAATGAGATGAAACGTGTTAAATGCTGCAAGTGGAGATCATGCATTTACACTACACATACAGCACCCCAAAAAAGTGAAATTTTTGTGTTTACATCTGTACTGAGTACCCTATGATATACCACAAGAAACTCATTTCAATACTCAGTTATTTTATCTTGCCTCTGGGAGCTTGGATTGTGGTCTACCGTGCTCATTAATTTCTGATGCTTTTATGGTTCCTTCAGCCCAGTGGAGCTTAGTGGTTGAGCAGTGCTTTATGAAATACCGTTTTTGTTGTTTAAAAGCCAAACTTCTGACGTGTATTAAAAAAATAATAAGCAGGGTAGTAAAAGCAGAATACGAAAATAAGGCTGTTTCTTGAGCTATGATACTATTATTTGGATAAAGACATTTTTTAGCATTTATATTTAATGCTCTGAAAAAAAAAGAGAAAAAACGTGGAAGTTAAATGTAAGCAAGTGTCTCACAACTGAAGTCATAGCATCTGTTCAACACAGTTTTAGACTTTAAATTGTGAATTTCTCTTTTTTTTCTTGCTTAGATTTACCCCTGTAGGGAAAATTGCTGCAAGTTCATCCAGCTGTTATTCCAGAAATGGATAAATAAAATCCTTCCCATTTGTTGAGCAAATGTCAAATTTACAGAGATCTGGGCTCATTTCACAGTGTATGTAAATCTGCATAGAAATATTTTGACTTCTACTGCCAAATAAATATTTTCTATTAACCTAAATGAAAAATTTTTTGTCCATACAACAATACTTTGGCAATCCTACTGGTTGTATACTTACCCTAAGTTATAGTTCGCAGGTGTTGTCTTACTGGAAAGAGATAGAAAGGGTTTTGCTGCAGTTCACATGGGAAGTTTGTGTAGCAGTAGGAAATGGAAAGCAGATCTCTGGAATGGAACTCCTTGTGCTGTGCAGTTACCCTTTCTCTCTGTGTAAGAATGAAGGATGCCAGAAGGGATCTAGTGCCTACAGGTGAAGCAGACTATTTGGTGTGTCAAAGAAAGCATCAGTTCCAGAAAACAAGACGTGGAATTTCCCTCTGCAAAGATTATATCAAATATTTTTCTGCCATTGTTAGGCTCTCGGTTTACCTTCTGGCATCCAGTAATATCTACTGAAGATTTTATCCCAAGATCTCAGTAGTACTTGTCTCATGTTTTAAAGATTAACCAACTCAAATCCCTGAATGTATTTGGCAAGTTAATCTTTTTGAGCCATGTAAAACTGCTAAATTTTATTCTAAGTATTTTTTCAAATAATTTTGTCAAAATGTAGAAAGACATGAATTCTTCTTTTTTTTTCCCTTCAAAGACCATTTTCTTATCTTGTAATTCTAAGCTGATGTTTGAATAGGATTATTTACAAGGAAAGTTAGACTGAATGCAGTCTTTTAGATGTTAATCCTATGAAAGCTACTGCCTTTGAAGTTTTTCCTGAGTGAAATCTCACCTCTTCCTAACACACTATTTGTTTTAAGAGAGAAGTAATTTCATATCAAGCATTCTAAAGGTGAACTTCTTATTTTTAACTGCCAGGTTTTTCTAGCTCCTTTTCCATACTAGAGGAGTTTCTAACCTTAGGGGAAGATGGGGACAGGTGCCTTTGAATGAGTAAGTAGGAACAGGGACTTAAGTGTTCCTGTATGATCCTGCCAAGTGTATGACCTTATGCAGTTAGGTAAGTCTGGGGGCCTTGAGGAAACATTAGTTTATGGTTAATGTTAAGCTGATGCCTTGGCTCCAAAATGTCTTCCTAGGCAAGGTGCCCAACGAAGGGGGAGCTGTGGGGTGCAGAGGGCTTTGCCTGAGCCCCGTGCCCACCTCTGTGTGGGCTCCGGGATCCTGCCTGAAGCAGGCACCGCTGCACCTGGGGTTTTAGCAGGGCGTGTGTGAAAGCTTCGCAGCTGAAGATCTTCTCACTTACCAGGTAAGGCTGATACACAGTCTGACAAGATCTTGCTTCTGTGAGTGAAGAGGTGCTTGATCTTCTGAAGCTCAGGCTCAGCAGGAGATGCTCTGTTCAAGGCTGCAGCAGAGAGCGAGGCACTTTGCTTGTTCAGTGACAGGTGTGTTTTTCCTGTGTAAGAGGCAGCAGTTGGGAGATCCTAATGAGCTGGGAGCTCAGCAAGAGATTGTGTGCATCAAGAGCTCTTGTTTGTTGCAGTGGCAGATGTTGCTTCTGCAAGCAGCAGATACGATTACTATCTGGATGGCCTTAAGATGTGACAAGTGTTATCTGCCTGGAAATTTGTCATGCTTGACCCCAAGCAAAGACACACTAAAGCTTGTCAAAGAGGGATAGCCTACAGATGTGTTGGCTGCTTATCATCCAAAATCACAGAGAGATTTTTATTAAAAATAGGAAAGAATGAGAAGCAGTTCAGTAATTTTGAATCTGAAATGCTCAGTCAGGCTTAATTGCCTTTAGGTGTAATAAACCTGTGGAATAAATGGGATTTTTAGGAATGTAATTGCATGTTTATTTTCAAGAAAGGGATTTTATTAGTTGGTGTTGCAAAAGGAAAAAAGTTACAAATTCAGTGAAGTTCACCTGGCTGTTGAGTTTTGCGTTGTCTGTTTTTAGAGTTTCCTGAGAACCGTGTTTCAACATACTATCTTTTGCTTGGGAAAACCTCCACATACCTAATTCTGGCTGCAGTTAGTTTAATAAGGGAAACTTCTTATCTTCAAAGTGGTGTTGAAGATTCTGGCCACACATTTGAAAGAGCTGGTTGAGATATGGTACACCTGTTGTTTCTAGTTACATACCCATACATGGAGGAAAAAAATTAATGTAAGAGATAAATGCGTCAAAGAGAATATGGAGTTCCTGTTACTCCTAGCTCACACTGGTAACTTTAGTCTAGAAGGTCAGGAGTGACACACCATTTTTTAAACTGTTGTGTCACCTGACGAGCTTTTATGGACAA
Source organism: Falcunculus frontatus (assembly GCA_013398115.1). NCBI lineage: Eukaryota > Metazoa > Chordata > Aves > Passeriformes > Falcunculus > Falcunculus frontatus. Next base: position 357,921 of record VZRV01008500.1, on the reverse strand, counting down.
TGGGATGCTTAGTTCTGGTCGGTTGTTCGTGTGGTGCCTGTAGTCCTGAAATCCTAGCGGTCACGTGGAAGGCACAAAGTCAAGTAAGCTCTGTTTCTTTTAAACAAAAAAAAAACCCAAACCAACCAACCAACCAAATACCAAAACAAAAGGACAGAAGGATGGGTAAGGGAGACACTTTAATTAGAAAGGCTGAGGAGCCTGCACAGTGATAGGAGGAGTGATGCGTTTTGAATCTGGTAAAATGGTAGTGCTCCTTTATTTCTTCCCTTTAGCCTTTAATAGCCAAACTGAGATGAAGAGCACGTGTTTTCAGGCAGGGAGTAGATGCTGTGTTTTCAAAACATAGTTTTGCTTCCTCAAGCCATGGAATATATATTTCCATTATATTTTATTATTATATTTTATTATATATTATATTATATTTTTTTTGTTACTTCAGTATCTTCTTTTAAAGTTTCCAGAAGTTCTAATGAAGGAAATAGGTTCCGTGATAAGAGACAGTTAGGGCTAACGTTATTCCCTGTGTTTCTTATTTTTCTCTTCTGTTTCCAGTTTTAGCATAGATCTTCAGTGATGAAATCAGAACTTTTACTTGGCAATTTCAGTTTGTCTGACCTCTAGGTAGAATTTTTCTTCTGGACCTGTTTTATCTTTGAATTGCATACATTATTTGCACAGGACATCTTTACCCCCACTGATCTGAGGAGGAAAAGTGACAGTCTCTTGTAATTAAAACAGCAAATCACAACATTGTTTCTGAATTATTTATATGTGGCTGCCTTTAAATGGATATAGAAAAGTAGTATCTACCAGTATTTACTTCCATTATAAGTACTTATTGGTAGAGGGGGACTGACTTTCCATTGGAAAATTGAAGCTTGAGAAAATATTTAACTAGGAGCTAGATAATAATAGAAATGCTTGAGGTCTCCTAGCTGTCCAGTGTATTAAACCATACTTAGTGATCTCTGTCACTTTTAAAGTAATGTATATGTTGAAGAAGTTTGGCATGCACTGAATAAAACAACAATATAGGCTTATATTAGACAGAGATCTGAATGTTTCCCAAAACTGATGTCAGAATGTGAAGAATCCTTGTTTTGTGGTTGTACAGACAATTCCATATAATTTTACATATTCATCTGGGTAAATATATACATGTGTGTGTATCATGCTGGTAAAGATCAAGATGATGAAAGGTGGTGATAGAATATCAGTGAATTACCTTGCTGTCTGCTGCCCAGATTAGCAGTAAGTCCTAAGTGATAGTTTAAAAATCTTCTGAATTTAATCTAGATACCTATTTAAAGACAGCTTTAAGAAAATTTACAAGCTACTGGAAAATACATGAAAGACATGAGTCATTATATATAATAGTGCACTACATATTGAAGCTGACGTCTTATGTTGCTACTGCCTCTATATGTGAAGGAAAGTAAATATGTTTTTCTTCATATGCCGCCATGGGAATAACTAAAGCAGCTGTCCAGTGATCACACTGTGAGAGGAAATAAGGTAATTACTTCATGAGGATTGTCATAGCTAACAGCAAGTAGACTGAAATGCACAAAAACTAAAAAGAACTTCTTCAGGTGTAATAATAATTAAAGAAATGTCAGATTCTCTAGTTTACTGGTGGTTGAATCTCAAAAGACTCATAGTACTAGGTTTGCTTTGTTGTTTGGGGTTGGTTTTAAATATTGTTAATTTGTTGCTGAGCTTCCCTGAACTTACCTGAATATATCAAACTAATATGTATTTCACACACGAATTATGTATTGGGTTAATGAAAATAGTACAACTGATGAAACAAAGAATGGAAAAAAAAGGTCTTGTCATAGACAGCCTGGGTGGAAAGATCTGGGCAGGGAAGAAGGCACCACTTATGGAATACATTTACCTATAATTATGTGAGCCGTAGAGGCAGTAATGCATTGCTGCATCACAAAATAAAAGGGTAGGTAATGAGTCTGTGTGGAAAAGAACCACCCAGCAGTAATTTTCTCTATTTATGGTTTGAGAACTCTAGACAGTACAGTGGGGTGTTGGAATTGCCTGTGAAGTTTATTGCAACATCTTGTTTTGTGTAAAAAAAAGGTAATATTTTCCCATCTATTTGTTTAATATATCACAAGAATCTCTGAGAGACAGAGATGTGGAAGACTCCCATAGTGCATTCAGCCTGATATAGAACCATGAAGTTAAATCATTATGCTGTATTAAATGCCACAGATCTGGAGTAATTTCTCAATACGTTTGTAAATTATGAGACTGGAGTGTATAATTAAATATCTGTCTAGGAGAATGAAAAGTTATAGGATATGTTTTTTGTTGTAAAGGCTTTGTGTAGTGAAGCTTCTATAATACTATTCTCTGATAGTAACTCTTAANTAAGAGATAAATGCGTCAAAGAGAATATGGAGTTCCTGTTACTCCTAGCTCACACTGGTAACTTTAGTCTAGAAGGTCAGGAGTGACACACCATTTTTTAAACTGTTGTGTCACCTGACGAGCTTTTATGGACAATGGGATGCTTAGTTCTGGTCGGTTGTTCGTGTGGTGCCTGTAGTCCTGAAATCCTAGCGGTCACGTGGAAGGCACAAAGTCAAGTAAGCTCTGTTTCTTTTAAACAAAAAAAAAACCCAAACCAACCAACCAACCAAATACCAAAACAAAAGGACAGAAGGATGGGTAAGGGAGACACTTTAATTAGAAAGGCTGAGGAGCCTGCACAGTGATAGGAGGAGTGATGCGTTTTGAATCTGGTAAAATGGTAGTGCTCCTTTATTTCTTCCCTTTAGCCTTTAATAGCCAAACTGAGATGAAGAGCACGTGTTTTCAGGCAGGGAGTAGATGCTGTGTTTTCAAAACATAGTTTTGCTTCCTCAAGCCATGGAATATATATTTCCATTATATTTTATTATTATATTTTATTATATATTATATTATATTTTTTTTGTTACTTCAGTATCTTCTTTTAAAGTTTCCAGAAGTTCTAATGAAGGAAATAGGTTCCGTGATAAGAGACAGTTAGGGCTAACGTTATTCCCTGTGTTTCTTATTTTTCTCTTCTGTTTCCAGTTTTAGCATAGATCTTCAGTGATGAAATCAGAACTTTTACTTGGCAATTTCAGTTTGTCTGACCTCTAGGTAGAATTTTTCTTCTGGACCTGTTTTATCTTTGAATTGCATACATTATTTGCACAGGACATCTTTACCCCCACTGATCTGAGGAGGAAAAGTGACAGTCTCTTGTAATTAAAACAGCAAATCACAACATTGTTTCTGAATTATTTATATGTGGCTGCCTTTAAATGGATATAGAAAAGTAGTATCTACCAGTATTTACTTCCATTATAAGTACTTATTGGTAGAGGGGGACTGACTTTCCATTGGAAAATTGAAGCTTGAGAAAATATTTAACTAGGAGCTAGATAATAATAGAAATGCTTGAGGTCTCCTAGCTGTCCAGTGTATTAAACCATACTTAGTGATCTCTGTCACTTTTAAAGTAATGTATATGTTGAAGAAGTTTGGCATGCACTGAATAAAACAACAATATAGGCTTATATTAGACAGAGATCTGAATGTTTCCCAAAACTGATGTCAGAATGTGAAGAATCCTTGTTTTGTGGTTGTACAGACAATTCCATATAATTTTACATATTCATCTGGGTAAATATATACATGTGTGTGTATCATGCTGGTAAAGATCAAGATGATGAAAGGTGGTGATAGAATATCAGTGAATTACCTTGCTGTCTGCTGCCCAGATTAGCAGTAAGTCCTAAGTGATAGTTTAAAAATCTTCTGAATTTAATCTAGATACCTATTTAAAGACAGCTTTAAGAAAATTTACAAGCTACTGGAAAATACATGAAAGACATGAGTCATTATATATAATAGTGCACTACATATTGAAGCTGACGTCTTATGTTGCTACTGCCTCTATATGTGAAGGAAAGTAAATATGTTTTTCTTCATATGCCGCCATGGGAATAACTAAAGCAGCTGTCCAGTGATCACACTGTGAGAGGAAATAAGGTAATTACTTCATGAGGATTGTCATAGCTAACAGCAAGTAGACTGAAATGCACAAAAACTAAAAAGAACTTCTTCAGGTGTAATAATAATTAAAGAAATGTCAGATTCTCTAGTTTACTGGTGGTTGAATCTCAAAAGACTCATAGTACTAGGTTTGCTTTGTTGTTTGGGGTTGGTTTTAAATATTGTTAATTTGTTGCTGAGCTTCCCTGAACTTACCTGAATATATCAAACTAATATGTATTTCACACACGAATTATGTATTGGGTTAATGAAAATAGTACAACTGATGAAACAAAGAATGGAAAAAAAAGGTCTTGTCATAGACAGCCTGGGTGGAAAGATCTGGGCAGGGAAGAAGGCACCACTTATGGAATACATTTACCTATAATTATGTGAGCCGTAGAGGCAGTAATGCATTGCTGCATCACAAAATAAAAGGGTAGGTAATGAGTCTGTGTGGAAAAGAACCACCCAGCAGTAATTTTCTCTATTTATGGTTTGAGAACTCTAGACAGTACAGTGGGGTGTTGGAATTGCCTGTGAAGTTTATTGCAACATCTTGTTTTGTGTAAAAAAAAGGTAATATTTTCCCATCTATTTGTTTAATATATCACAAGAATCTCTGAGAGACAGAGATGTGGAAGACTCCCATAGTGCATTCAGCCTGATATAGAACCATGAAGTTAAATCATTATGCTGTATTAAATGCCACAGATCTGGAGTAATTTCTCAATACGTTTGTAAATTATGAGACTGGAGTGTATAATTAAATATCTGTCTAGGAGAATGAAAAGTTATAGGATATGTTTTTTGTTGTAAAGGCTTTGTGTAGTGAAGCTTCTATAATACTATTCTCTGATAGTAACTCTTAACATAGGACACAGCAAAAAAAAAAATTAATACCTGGCTGATCTTAGAAAAAATGAGATTGTCTCCCCAAGAACAGAACAGCAAAAGACTCATTATGTGTAGTAAGATTAATACAATGAGTCAAGACCAGACTATAGGCTAATGCTTTTTAATGTCTCTTGGGCACTGTCCCTGGATTTCAGTGTGGCACGTACACTTAACCACTATGATTTCCTTCTGCAGGCCCCACTTGAGATGCTGTAATTGTTTACAGAACATTGCTGACCAGAAAGACGAGAATCTCAGGCACTGATGATGTCTTAGAAGAACAGTGTTTTAGAGCAAATTGAAACTTTTTGACAAGAGCCCTAGGCTTTCTGTTTCTGAGATACACAAAGTCTGTAAACAACTTACATATGCCACTTGCTTGGTGCCAGATGCTTGCAGCCAGGTTTGTTGAGTCTTAAGAAGCTTAAGGGAAGAAAATGTATCCTGATTTTTAAAACTTTTTTGTCTGTTTGTTTTTTTCATGGATTGTTATTTTTCACAATGCCGTTGGAAGGCTGAAAAAAGGATTGGTTCCTGTGAAGGTTATTAAAAACCGCCAGTATGATCCATTAGCCCTTATTTCCTTTTCCTGTTTTCCATAATGAAGAGGCAAATTCTGAAAAATGCCCTAGTCTGCCTTATAAATCAGGGAAAGAGTCTATTATGATGAGTGTGGTAGGCTTTAAAAAATAAATGTATATATTTGTATTTTGTTGTGATTCCCTTCACAGCCTAGGGATGGGGCACAACGTGATGATGGTTCTGTTTCTCAGAATTTGATCTACAACATTAACCCATCATTAACTTTTGAAAAACCCAGCTGTTTTTTTCCTAAAATGGTATAACCAGAGTATCCCATGACTTCTCAATGCTGCTTTCCTGTGCTCGCTTGTACTCGCTCGCATAGAAAAGTGCAATGAAGGTTGCACTTGTCGAGCACATATTCCATGTATTGTATGGCAATACCTGATATCAAATCAACATGAAATATACTTATTTCCTAGCAGCCTATTAAGTTTCAGTTTTAGTAATTCACTTTGATGTAAGAAATACTAGTTAGCAGGAGTAAGGTTTAGAAGAGTTATTCGTAAATAAACAGCTTTTAACCTTAAATCCAGATTGTGCTTCCTATTTGCATCTCTATAAAGAAATAAACTATTTTCTTCCTTCTGTGCCTTGTGACAGCCTTGTGAGCCATCTGTGAAATCTGCTGGAAGATAGCTTAGACATGTATTTCCTTGCATCAGTCCTGAAGACAGTCACATCTAAAAGATGGTTGTCTTTAAAGATAATTTATGTAATACAACTGAGATTATTAACATGTATTTGAAATAAGAACGAGTCTCATCTCATGCAACATAGATTTGTAATTAAGCTCCTATAAAAATTAAGCCTCACGTAAGCTGATTAGACATTTTTACTGTAGTGAGACTATACGTTTAACAACTTCAACAGTTATGAACAAATGCTACTCTTGAAAAGTTAAGAATATGAGCAAAACTTGTAATTTGGGAGGGTGGGGGTCTTGGGGTGTGTGCAAGAGTTCTTTCTTAAGTAAAATGTTACAATGGCATTGCAATGTTTTAAAGTTCAAATTCTTATATATCTATTTCCTTCTAAGATCTGGTTGATCTGCCTGCTCACTAAAGGACTATGACCGATGAGGATCTGGTGTACGGTATTGCATCAGTTCTGGGTTATGATACTGTGGATTTATGGGAGGAAAGGCACAACTCTGATTCTCATACTTTTGAACCTTATCCTACTTGGAACATTTCTAGCCTGTTTGCTTTACCTGAAAATAATTATTTTAGAGCAAAACTGAGATGATATCCTTATTTTACCTGCAGAGTAGTAGTACCAACCATGCCGATGTGGGTATAAACCGGTGAATCCACCTGTTGAATCAAATCTTACTCTCACCTCCATTTCCCTTTTCCTTGACTGAATACTTATGTCCTTTGCTCACACAATGATAGGAATTATTTTGGAAACAGTTAAGAATTATACCTTGAAAGGCAAAAATTTGAAGTTACAACATTTTTTTCCTGGTTAAAATTCTGTGGTTTTGGCTTTTATGGGTTTAGCACATAATTCCAGTGAATATGAAAGTCAAATATGTATTTAGTGTCTTATGAGTCAATAAGGAGTAAGACAATTTGTAAAGAAATGTGTAATGCTGTTGGAGAGGAGCTGGTGATCCCACATCCAAAGGCCCTCTGCACTGCCTGAGTGGACCTGTCATGGTCTGCTTTCAGTATTCACCCTAACTCTCTTGACAGAAGATTAGCTTAGTAATGAAGAGGATCAATTATGTTGTTGGGACTTTATTTTTAGGTCTTAGTGGACTAGAGGGTTTTGGGAAGGGTTTTGTGGCATATAGCATAGCAATGGTGATGGAATAATGCAGCTAGGACTTAGGGTTGCCCCTCTTTGTGCATGTGCCATACACAGAGCTTTATCATGGGGAAATGGAACAGTTTTATTTAGTAAAATTTAAAAAAATTAAAGTTATTAACAACTTTAAGCAAGCAGCTATTCCTGTTTTTTTTTTTTTTTTTAAATTGTGCGGAATGTCTTATCCCAGGCTGTCCTGCCAGGCTTGGCATACCAAGAGCATGCAGGAGGCATGGTTGGTCCCACCTGTGACTCTGTGCCATTTCTTAGAGAAGGTCCCCATGTTTGAGGACAAAGGGACAAACTTCGTTGAGTACAGAATTGCTCTAATTGATGAAGGCTACAGGCAGGGAGAGCCAAGACTGACACTGGAAGTCAAGGAACACGTAAAGCTTCGCCTTTAAATTAGAAGTAATTAATTAAGAAAATTGCCAGACTGTCTTATACAGTTTGGTTTTGCCCAGTTGTTGTACGAATGTATGGAGTTATTGTTCTTGTGTTCACATAAGCATTTCTCAGATGCTTGTGCTGTTTTACTTAGAGTGAGTCCCTAGTCTTTATTTAAGAGTGAAACACCTTAAAATGGCATGGAATTTTTGCAGATATTTTCACCTGTAAAGATAAAAAATAAGAAAATTCTTACAAAGTAGGAATAATAAAATCTATTGGAAGCACGCTTTCTTAAAAAAAAGACTATGAGGTGATTAACTGTATTCATTATTTTCAAAAGTATTGTTACCCATTCCAAACTATGAATATTCATGATTCTTTTTCATAGTTATTTTCCATGCATTTTAATATTAGAGAAAGTCATGATATGAATGAATTTCTTGCCATTGTCACTGTTTCTTCTCATTGTTTTTGCAAATTGCAGATTGTGATGTTTCAAAAAAGTCGTGGCAATAGAAGCAATGAAGACAAGGAGTTTGATTACTCATACAATGGAGCTTGATACGTTTACAGAGAAGATTATGTGCTGAGGCTGCTTGCAGTTGCTGTAATTTATACTCTGTAGCTGAGGCGAGATCTTTCAGCCTTCTATCCTATAATCTGGTCTGGCCAGTGCTCAGTCCTGGACACCACACTGCTTGAAAGCCAGACTGTTTGTGTATGTGATAAATAATAACATTGGTTTGGGGTGATGATTCTTTTCTTTTTTTTAAATCATTCCTGAACAGGTTTAGTACATAGTAGGCTACAGTAAAATTTTAGTGGTGATAAACTTGGTCAAGTACCTGGCTTTTTTGCTTCTCTCATTGCTAAGTGCCATTCTGTGATTCAGAAGTGTTCCTCCCCTAAATTCCATGGTTAGCCATTGTTGTAATTTTATTTTCATTTCCTCTATTGTTTGTGCCATAGTCTGCTGTCATGAATCCTGTTTAAAAAACCAAAAACCAACAAAACAACAAAAATGCCAAACAAAATCCCTGAGTTCCAGAAAATATCCCCAAGTCCCAGGGACTTTGGATCATAGCGGACTATGGGGTTTGGAAAAATGCTGTATGTCATGTGCTGTGTGAGGATGCATATATGTGTGCTTGACCCTCTTGGACAAAACAGATTTTCCAAAGCTGATTGAGATTGAGAGATGCTTGAGTTAGATGATCAAGGCTTCCAATGTCAGTCTTCTGTTCCTAAATTTAAGATTTGAAAGACTTCAGCTTGGGTGGAATGTCTAGTTGCCCATATGGAACAGGATGTTATTTTCAATATATTGCCCTCAGGAACTGTTTTAACCAGCCTACATTTTGCAGTGTTGTCACTTAAATAAGAAATTAGGAACACGAATCAAAAAGTTTCTTAGATTTTTGGGTACTGGATACAAGTGATCTTGGATATATCATATTCCTCTCCATGGAAACCTAAAGAAGAGCTTAATTTAAGGTTGTCCCTGTATTATAAGGTACTGTGTTTTATAAAAACACCTCTACTGCTTGAAACTATTGTTTTAGGAAGGGAGGAGAAAATATCATCCGTTAGACTTCATCAGACACTTAGGGTATCAAGATATAAAATAAGATGCACAAAGCTGTTGTGACATTTTTTTAAGACTGGTTTTAATTTCACAATTTCTGAACATTCTTTAAACAATAATAATAAGAATACTTCAGGATTTATACTCCTTCTAATCATTCTATCACTAAATCGAGTATTTGAAAAAATTAAATTTTGCACTCCATTCCTTTCAACAGTAGTAAATCAAGATGTGAAAGTAGGTTCTCAACATATACAAATTATTAGCTTGTTAAAATTACTGCATTCTATAAAAGAACTATGAAAAAAAACCCAACTAACAGTCAGGACTTTGATGGTTGTCAGACTTATATTTGTTATATTTTTGATATTCGTGTGCAAGGGCAGCTTGCTTTGCTTTCAGTCACCTAGAGGTAGGACCTCCATAACCTTGGGTTCAAGTAGCTACCAGGTAAATTTCCAGTGCTTTATTTCACTTGTTACAATCAAAGGAGAAGGGTCTTTCTAATATGAGAGCAAGAGTTAAAAAGTGTTCCTTGCTTCTTTCTGCCATTATTATCAAGGTTTGCCACATTTCTAGTGTGTGTCTATAGAGTTGTATTCTAGTAGCTGATAGGAAAAGGAACTCTTTATTCTTTGTACTTTACTGCCATCCACCACATTAGGGTAAGTAAAAGCTTGAACTTGGTTTCCAGTTAAAAAAGAAAAACAAAATACAGAGAAGTTCAGCTATAATGTACATGTTTATATCCAAATTAAACAATCCTGTGTGAAGAAATCTTAGTTGTAATGCTAGCCAAGGAAGTATAAGTATTTAAAACTTCTTTTTTGTGTGTGTTGTACATTACCATTAATGATATGTAAAGTGCAAGCATCCTTCCTCTTTTTAAAAGGCTGTGGCCTGCTTTTTAGAGGTAAGATAGCAACAAGTGAGAGAAAATAAACAGCTTGCTTTCTTCACTGCCAGGCTCTAGGCTGTGAAGTCTACCACGTATTTCCTAACTGCTTGTCTTTGGTCTCCAGTGTTTTCTTGCTATAATAGGCTACACTGTGTGTTTTGCTCACCCACCTAAGGGACCAAGTAGGTCCTTGCTGTGGGGTTCACAGACGTGTACAATACAGCTCTTCAGTGGACTCCTCTGAATCCGTCAGCTGTTGTCCTGTTGTCAAGGTCTGCCTCTGCTGACCCCTGTGGTCTCTTCTGAGACCTCTACTGTTTTTCCTAATTAGAGGAGTCTTTCTCATTCACACGTAGGCTTTGGGGCAGACTCTCCTTTTCTTTATTGTGTATTTTAACATGACTCATGACTCTGGAATCCAGCTGAGCTGTGTTTGAAAAGCATTTTATTGTGATAGAAGAATGGACAATGGAGAGGCGAAACTGTGTGATAAGCTTTAATCTAGAGTTTTCTTGCATTAAAATTTCTGATAACTTAATAAAAATGGAGTATCCTAAAGGGACAGACTTTTAAATTCTGTATGTAATGTGACTTTTGTACCTGCTGCAAATAAGACTTGTTGCTGAAATTCTGTCATGTATCTAAATGAAAAGGTAAAGTTAAACCTTTGTTTCAAGAATGGACCTTAGAAAGCAATGTGGTTCCAAGCTCCTAGAACATTTATATTGAACTGCTCCTGTTTGAAAAATTGCATGTTGTTTTCTTAAATTGCTACATTTTGTGTCGCTTCAGGCAATATCTCCTTTTCCAGATTTTCATGTTTTCTTTACTTTCAGTATGTTTACTTACTTCTGGAAAGACACTGTCACTTGGAACCCAGTTGTCATATGAAGGTAGGATAAAAAGGCTTAGTTCTCTAAGTGAATGGGCTCAAGAAGAATTTATGACCTATGGTCTGTATTTGACAGAAATCAACCTGTGATGCCAATTGCATTCAATTGCAATTGAATGAGGTTTTAAGTGTAAGCTCCTGATAGGAAGCTGAAACAAAGCATTGGTTTCCATTGTGAAAAGGTTACATATGCTGAGTAGAACATACAGAAATAAGGAAGTGATTTAGCTTGACTGAGCTCATAATGACAGGGGAAAACCTGTGAGCTAAATGTTCTGTGAAATATTGTCTATTTCAGATTTAAGCAGCCTGAAGAGTTCAGCTTATTTCATATATTAATGCAAATGAGTATTTTTGTTAGACCAGTAAGTACTGTTGCAAGAGATAGCGTACTTTGAGATGCATGGTCTTTCTCTTTAAATACAGCAAATTTTGAGCAAAAACGTGTTAAAAGCAATGGTTGTTATTTTAGTCTAACTATGTTAGTAGTTGGATAGCTTGGGGGAAATGGCTTCTGTGATCTAGAGATGCATTAGCTGGAGATGGAGGTAACTGCCTTTGACTCACTGGGACAGAAATAGAAATAATACTCAGTAGGGTCAACAGGGAGATATGACATGGAAGTCCATTTTTTCTGTAGAATCACTGTCAAGACTTTTGTCAACAGCAAAAATATCACCCTGAAAACCCTAGCAGAAACCAAAACAAGGCCACCATAGCCTTCCATCCTATGATAGAATATGGGTAGGTAAATCATTAATCAGTCAGATTTTCTAGGATAGATAAGCATACCGTCAGATAAAATTTCCTGGTTCCATTTACTGTGTATTTCATATAAACTTAGTGTGTTGAATATTTTTCTTCACAAAAGGGGACTTACTAGTTGTGAATTATTTTTGAAAGCTGTTTTATTTATCTGCCATGTAACTTGCTCCATGGAAAACTGTATCAGACATTCGGAGGATGCAGATTAATACAGACTGCTGAACTGACTGATGATGAACTGCATGTAAGCATGAAGAATCCTTCCCTATCTAAATTCACTTTTCTTACAGTACACCATGTATTGTATCACATGGATATACTTCTGGAATAGATGGTACCTGAAATGCAAAATAAAGTATCTAGAGAGAGCAGTCCAATTTCCCGGTATTCTTGCAGAATTTGGTAGCAGCTAGAAATTATTTGATCATCTATTATATTTGACTTTATGGTGCCAGAATTACTATTCTCCTGTATCTGTGGTTAAAAAGATAGATCCTTAGCCAACTGCTAGTATGTTCATCTGTTACTACAATAGTAAGTGATGTCAAATACAAACAACATATGCCTTCAGGATATCATCATTTTCTGTAGGCTACTGTTTGTTTTCCAAATGCTGCCTTTTGTTTTATTAATAGCATATCAAAATTATTGTGGTCCTTTGATTTCAGTAAATAACACTGAATGTAAAACAGGTGTGAGCAAAAGTTAGAAAATAACTCAATACAGGTTGAAATTAAGTTCACAGAAGTACTGGTATAAAATGCCACTTTCAGGTTTTTAAATGTTTTATGTTGGCTTAATTATTTAAATATCAAAATATTTATATTAATTGCTATATATTGCCATATAGCAATTACTTTAAAATCGAATAATTATAAAATCTTTAAATGCAAGCATATCATTACTGAAAGGTTGTTGCAGTACTTGCAGTTTCCAAGCACAGAAGAGTTAAATTTCCAGCTTGTACTTTAGATTTTAACTAGTGATTTTTATGATGAGGGCAATGTATTATATCACAGATTGTTGAAGGGGTTATTATTTTGTACTTTAGAAGATGCTGGAGTTACAAGCTATGTATGGTAGCAAACAGCGCTAGAGTTTAGCTGTTGGCATGTTTCCTAAGATTCTTTGGCTTCTGCAATTAACACTTTCTCTAACAGTATTTAGGGACAACTTAGGACCTAACATAGGTCACTGGCAGTTTCTGATAACTATCAGCCTTCTGATAAGGCTTCTCTGTTCTGAAATAGAAGGGGTTTTTGGTTGCACGCCACAGCACTTGTTCTCAGTGGCACAGAACAGGCTTGGCACATTTAATTTACCAGAGTTCATGTAACTGCAGAGTCCTCAACTGAAATGCTTCCAGAATCACTTGTGTGGTTTAGATGAGGCTGAAAATTGCAATGAATGTAGAATTGAACCGTATCATGCTAAAGAAAAATTGAAATTACAATTACTTGAATTATTTCTTTTTTCTGTCACTATCATAAAGCGGAGAATTCCAAAGAACTTCACCTGGTTTCAAAAACCTAAGTTTAATTGGTGGTATTCTGCAGTAGGTGAGCCATTATGGGAGTTTCTTTTGTATTTTTAAGAATTGTCATTGTTTCATAAGTCCGAACACTGTAAAGGTTGCTTGTATTTAAAGAGAATGGTTTATTCCACATCAAATGAATCGGAAAGTTGGTAGGAAGAAAGAATAAGGAACAGTACATTAAAGCCATGGAAGGGAGAAAAAAAAAGATTAATTGAAACAGGATTGCCTGAGGACCTTGCTTTGTTTCTTTTCTGTGCCCAGAAAAGTTTTAATCATTATAAATTAAGAGTTGTTTTTTGTCCTTATCCTTACTGCAAAAAAATGTGCCATTTGAGGTGAAGCTTTAAAGGTAAGGGCACTGGAGACTTCCTAGCATTTGATGTATCTTAACCAGGCTGCCTCTTTTCATGCCAGATTTGGATTTGGACCGTTGGTTAGATTTTTCTACCCCATAATATTTGACTGACTGAAATGTCTTTTAAATCACAGTAGATTGTGTCAATAAAAGAATATTACCTAACCTCTGCAACTTTTAATGTTTTTTTAAACAATGTCTTCAGGGAAGTGAGAGTTGGAAACTGTTGATATTTCATAATTCCATTAATTCTTCTGGAATAAACTAATATTCTAATAAAAATAAGCAGTAAAGTTGAAAGAGGAACATATAAACCCTGTGAATATAAATTTAAAAAAAACCCATTATTTTTGCATCTCTTGCTGTTCCCTGGCAGGTTTGTAGAGTTAAAACCATCGTCAATTACAGTTCACAATTCAGAGAGTAGGATTCTGTGGAGTCAGGATTTAACTCAGTGGCAAAATTCCTGTTGACCTCATACATAGGATAATTAACACCATCAGCTAAGCAAAGAGATGAGCTACTCTCATCTGAAGAACACCATGAGATTTTGTCTTCTTTGTAACATTCTCACCTGAGCCTGTGCTAGGGGAGATTTCCAGTGAATATGAGAGCTGGCTTAAAGCGGAGAGGGAGCTCAGGTTTATGTTTTTGCGTGGTCTCATTTGTCAGGACCTAAGTGGGTTTGTGCACGTTCACCTGCAGTCCACTTCAAGAGCTCCTAGAAAATAGTTATCTCACCCACACAAACTAGCAATATAAACAGAAAACTCATGACTTCTGAATTAATTTTGCCTAATACACTTATATTCTTGCAACATAATACAGGGTTTAACTTGATTTCACTCATTGAATCCATTCAGTAAAGAATTTTTAAGAAGAAATGGGTTTGGTTTGGGGTTTTTTTGGGTTCTCTCCCCTTGCCCACCCTCAAAAGCCTGATTCAATAGTCTATATTTATCACAAACTAGCTGCTCAAGTGTAGAGACAGAGGTGCTTAAAATAAAGAACATCTTGAACTGCTAAATATTTGTTTGTGCTGAATTGGATTGAATGTAAGCTCCAAACAGTAATTAAAGCTGTTTAGTGAATTAATGATTTCTTGTGAAGGGGAGTAAGTTAATCATTTAGGAATTCAGCTCTATTCTATTCCAGAGTGCCAAAATGAAGGGAAAAAAATCTTTTGGAACAATTACTAGAAGAATTTTTTTGTAGTGAAATGTTTGGAAGCCATCCATGAACTGCTTTAAATTTCTCACTTCTGTGAACTCCTTTTAACTTAGTAAAAAAAAACTTTAATAAAAATTGGGAAACAATGTTTGCATAAAGATGGGAAACTTGAATGTCAAGATCTAGACAATATAATTACTATCTCTAAATTGAGACTACGGTATACACAGCAAAAGTACTTACATTCTGTTTATGAGGCCTGATTGATTTTAAAAAGATCGTAATGACATATGCTGAAGTCAGAGAAAGAAGCTGCAATAAAAATCTTGAAAGTTATACTTTTCCTTTTCTTCCTCTCCGTACATTGAAAAACCTTTTTTTGTTTGTCTTTCTCTGTTCACACAAACCAAGCACAAACCCATGCATAGATGTGAGTGGAGATATTATGAAGAAATATTTCAACTCCTTTAACTTTAGATCTGCTAGATCTGAATTCTATCCCATTTCATTCAGGGATTAAAGAAAAAAAAAAGTGCTTCAAAATGTTTTAGCAGAGGAGAGCAGCAACTTAGGTTTTTCGTCAACTTCTTAACTTTATGCTGCCTTAAAAATACTCTTTTAATAGTAAGAAATACAAGAATAAAGAAATAAACCAGCACTGTAAAGAAAGGAAACACTGTTTGCCAGCTGTATTTGTTGTGATTGATCTGGATGCCTAAGCATTTTTAACTGTGTTCATACAGCTGCATAACTTAAATGCCTTTCTTATTTGTTGCCAGAACTTTAACATGATTAGCACCTTGTACACAGTAGAAATCTCAGGATCTGAGACGGCAAATAAAGAGTTTAGCCACTGAAGGAATTTTCTACCACAGCAGAAGCACTCCTGGTACACTTTGTATGAATTCCCTGACAAACAATTTACAGAATGAAGATTGAGATGCAAAGGCCCACTACTTCAGGGCTTCACCAATATGAGAATGTTTCATCGTAAGCCATGCATTGCATGGTATGTGAAAAGACAAGGCTAAAACACTCACCTCACAAACACGTGTGTACTTAAAATCAAGCATTTGAATAATTCAATTGAGCTTTGAGAAACTAACATGTTCGTAAAGCCAAGCATGGAAACAGTGGAAAAGGAAAACAGACTCTGATAATCTGAAAGAATTAATAAATGTGATACACTAGCTATTAGATTGGAATTATATAATTGTTTCATATGTGTGTTTCACTGCATAAAGCTTGAGCAATTGGTGCTGTTTTCTGAAAGTTTCCTGATAATGCTGAAATTCTGTAAGCAAAAGAATGTGATATGATACATCAAGATGCAATAAATGATTTGGCCTTTTTGTTTGCCATTTATAAATGTCTGGTTTGCATTTGCCATGAGAATCACAAATGATAATTCAGGGCACAAAAGGAATTAATGGATTTAAAACTTGCTCGTGTTGTGGAATCTTGCTGTCATATTTCTTGTGTCAGTTCTGCTTACTGCTGGGTGCTGTGTGATTTTCCTCTGCAGGTGGAAAAGAGTCTTGCCCTACAAGTGACACTGTTAATAAGCAGATGAAATTTTAGGTAGAACATTAGTGTAGGGAAGGTTTAGAAATTCAAATGATCAGCCATGCCAGCTTTGCAATTGTCACAATGAAAGGAAGCTGTGTTATTTTTTGAAACAAGATGAATTAGAGTTTAGATATAATTTTCTTGCTGTTGAGAAAGTTAGAAGAAACATTCAAGTCAATACAACTAATGTTTGATCTAAACTACACAGCTGTCATTTATGGACAAGTGGAGCTTAGTTGTTCAGTGCAATCCTGCACATCCATCTGGTTCTTGTGGATTTTCAGAATTTATTTATCTGAGCAAAATCTCTGTTTACAATTAGATCTTGGTTACTATGATAAAAGACACAATATAAAGATCTAAGTGACTCATGGACATTGTATTTCTGTAAAACAGAGGAAAATGAGAAGAATGAGGTTTATGACTGCTGATGTTTCATGCAGGAAGGAATGACTTGAAGTCCTGGGCTAGAGGTGCCCTTATTTATTCTTAAAAGTCATCAGAAAATCTTCAGGAAAAGACAGCACAAGTCACAAACTCTGCAGAATTTTTTGATCCAGAAGTGGACCCAGAATCTCCTGGTGTTTTCATCTTGCAGTTGCTGTTTATTGTCTTCTCGTGGTGCCTGCCCAGCTTCTGCAAGTGAGAATATGTGATTTATCTTACTTCCATGTAAAACAGAGCAATTGGATTCCAGCACACTGATTCCCATGTTTAACTCCTGTTGGCTCTATGTTCCTCTTGGGGTTGTGGGAAGTACTGTGGCTTCAGCACTTGGACTTCCATCATGTACTTGACACAGCTCCTCTTGGTCACTCATCATCTGTCATCACAATCAGTGTTTGCAGCTCGCTGTTTGTGCTGCAGAGTTTCTTCTGCTAAGCTTTCTGCTATTCCAAAATTGTAATCCCTCTGGACATCTTATGAAGCATAAGTCTAATTCATCTGCTGGGGAATTCTCTTGATTTTCCAGTTTGTGGTGGACAGCTGCATTTTTGAAGTTGAGTGAAAATACACACGTCACATTGGCTCATCTTAATCTCAGTTTGAGATTCATTTGGCTTGAGGCCATGTGTCTTTCAGAAGGAAAAAAAAAAGTCATCAATGTCTACAGTATGGAAGCTGGGAATGTGGAACTCCTTGTAAAGTGGCTATTTAATGCCTATGATAATTTCAAAGTTAATCTTAGTTTTGAAATAGAATAGCATCCTGTAAGAATTTTGAGCCTAAGCTTTAGGACTTAAGGAAAATAATGTATTTTCTGTCTAGATGATGAGAATGATCAGTGATATCAAAAATTTGAAGATTGCTTGTCAAATACTACAGAAAAAATTGAACTTCTTAAGTTCAAAGAATTTAAGACTCCACGGTTTTTATTACATGTGAAATGAAATTTCTGATTGCGGAAATATTTTAAAAATACTTTTTTTCTGAAATACCAGCATCTGTGTGATCTTCACTATGCTACTTGTAGAAATTTGTAAGATACATAGGTCAAGTAATGACAGGATGGGTTCTGATGACTTGATTAAATTAAGTTTAAGACAGTCTTGTCACTTAAATGTTGTCAGGTTAAACAATGGAGTTGATGAGAGTATCTGAACTGTATCTGGAAATTTTTCTGGATCTATAGAATTCAATGGCGTTGCTTAAATCAATCTAACAAGAGTTCAGAATTTCATTTTAGAATTAAATAGATGTAGATAAATCCCTCAATCAGACTGTGCTTTTTTCCCTTCACATAGAGTTCAAGTATTGTCAATCATGTTTTAATTTCTGACTTACTTGTATGACATATAAGATGTGTATCTACAAGTACCTCCAACAGGTATTTTTTGTTTCTTTGACTCATGCACCTTTGTTTCTTTTTCCATTTAACTGTATTCCTTTCATCAGGGATATCTGTTGGCATATTTTCTTCCTCCCTGTCCTTGCAAATTTCTAACAATATACACCCTAAGATTTTACACAAAATAATTTTCTCCTTTAAAATGTTAATGGACATTAATTATAATGAGAAAGGGAAGCATTACATCCTGTAGGATGTGTCAAATTCAAAATCCATACTGGCATACTGGTCTTCTGAGATGCTACTCATACTTAATAGAGAAAGAAATGCTAATAACATGAAGGAAACAGAGAATGATACTAATTAGAACTGGAACAAATGTTGCTTTGTGACAGATGGAGGTGAAAATAATGTGTAGAATTTAAAGCCAAAACAAATAAATAAGAGAAAGCAACATGTGAACAAATGTTTAATCAGTCTGTGCTACTGAAAACTCTTCTACAGTTGAAATTTATTTTTTTAATCTTTTGTGTACTTTTTCATAACACATCTGTATGTTTAGAACTTTGTCTTTTGTGCTAAGAATCACCTTTTGGTAGGTTAAAAATTGCATATTGTATGTTGGATGCTGTCATAATTTAGATGATACATCTTAGTTGCATCTCTTTTTTTTTAAAACACGGTTAAAAATTGTCAAGTGGAGTTAGAACATCTACACAATTTTTAAGTAAATTAGTTTAATAATCTGGAAAATACTTTTTTTGTTTGATGAATCAAAATTCAAATTGTGGGACAATGCTGTAAAATTTCAGAAATGGCATAATATTCTGCCTAGTTCAGCACACAGTAAAATGTGGCAGACATTATTAAAATTCATCTTAATTATTTTTTTAAAAAACCCTCACATCGTTACTGAGATGTTGAGAGAATCTAAATTATACTATAATTCTGTGCAGGAGTGTTCCCCAAATGCTTCTTTTTGCAATATACTATTGTTTCATATTTTTAATTTGATTTTGCATTTCTTCTTTGTATGGTGTCATCATTTGCCTTGGTACTTTATTCTTTTTGTTCTGTGTTTGTTTTTCATTCTTCTCCACAAAGCAAACAGCATGGGATATAGTAAACAAACAGGAGAAAAATGAATACTCTGAACATTTGTCTTGAATTATTGGAAAGCATGAAATTATATTGTTATTTATTTGCTTATTAAGAACTGAACGGAGAAGAGCCACATGTTGTCATATTTCTGATCAGCCCCAGGTTGTGCACCAGCTCTACAAGTTATATGCAGCAGGAAATAATTCAGAGCTTCTGTGGCCAGTCTTTTCTTCCTTCACCCTATTTCAGTACCTTAATCTTTTTTGTCTCTTTAGGTTCGTGTTATGGCAAAAGTTTCTCCCAGTGGCTTGAATACGTATGTGGCGGATAAGGTTGTGTTCAATGATGTGATCTTGTTGTGATTTGGATCAGATAGAAGGTCTAGCTTTCATTAGGGTACTGAACCTGTCAGCTTTCTGGGATCCTTGGCATCACTTGAAAATGACGAAGCTGAAATTTATGTCGTCACGGTAGGAAATGTTATGTCATACCTTCCGCTGCTGAATATTAAATACATCTAAAATATTGTTCAAACCCTTCCAGGACTCTAGAAAGGAAAAAAAAAAAAAAACAAAGCGAAAATCTGCAAAAGAAACAAAACAAAAAAACCTGATAAAAACAGGATCTTCAAGTACTTAAAGGTTATGAGAATTTACTGCCATGACTTAATTTTGCCATTACGTTAAGGTTAGTATATTTTCCAGAATACTTTACTGGTTAACATAATAATAGGCCACAAGCCAAACTGAAAAAGTAGGGTTGATTTCTGTCCTGCTCCAAGTCTATTTCACTTGTGCAAGTCTTTCCTTATATAAACATTCAAAATACATATGAATAGCTGTGTATACATATATACACGGATTTATCTATATATACCCACACAGAGAACAATTGTACAGCTGTCACTCTTAGAGGTGCTGATGCTCTTCTCTGAACTAGGGGAGCTTTCTCTGAAGGGGAAGCTAAGGCTAGATGTCTGCCTTTTAAGTGTTGAGTCACACATGATAAATTCCACCATAAAAGCCCTGTATCAGTTGTCTTGCCATCGTTCTGCTGACTACCTTCTGATTAAAGACTGATTGTACATTTTTCTGTTTTGATCACTGTGGTATAAAAATACCGCTCCATCTTCCAAGGAGGAATCGTGATTTGTTTGTTAAATGGGAGAGACAGCAGTGTCACAGAAATGACTGAAATCTTCAGAAAAGAACCTGCTGGTGAGGAGTAAAACAGCTGAGATGGCAGTTGGGTATTTTGTTTGTCTGACTGAAAGAAAAGAGTGGAATCTCATGGGAATGACAGACCACTGACACTAGTGAATTGCTCTGAAAGAGGAGAAGAGACATTTTCTAACTCGTTTGTCAAGATTTCCTTGACTAGAAAGAGCGTGTCATCAAAGAAAATGTTTAACACTTTGAACATTTCTCTGTTAGTGTTTTAGTCAAGTATGATGTTCTGTGGTAGAGCGATTTTGTGGTAGAAAAGGATCATTTTTCTCCTTCAAACTGTCAACTGAGAACCTTTCCCTGTAGCTATGAGTGATGGGCAGAATTTGATACAATCTTCAATATTTTAAAATATTTTTTGATGAGCAAAGATATTATTTTTTCTTAGAAATTATTTGCTAGTTATTTTCATTACTTGATGTGGATAAAAGGTGTGTTTAATGTAAGAGAATCATTCAGTGATAGCAGTTGTTCCTTGAAAAGAATCTCAGTTTCATAATTTAGCAGAGTTTGATTAACTTGTTTGGGAAGAAAACCACTTTCTTTAAGTCTTATCTGAGCATATCTTTTAACATTTCCATTTACTGCAGTTATTCTAATCTGAAAATCCTTAGAGTACTTAATTTGTCTCACAGTAGGCCTTTTAATCTGCAGTACGTCAAGTGTCCTTCTGACTGCAATGTAGATTATCATGAAAATCTACCCTCCTTGCTGTAAACACAGTAACAAAACTGCTGCTGATTGTATTGTGTTTGTATTTATTCCTTCTGGGAGCCACACATACTATACTACCTATGAAGTAATGCGTATGGTTGTATTTTCATCTGAGTTAATAATTCATTCCAAACAACTTGTTTTTCATTTCAGCTTTAAAGGGCTAGTTATCTATGCTTTACAG
Source organism: Falcunculus frontatus (assembly GCA_013398115.1). Taxonomy (NCBI): domain Eukaryota; kingdom Metazoa; phylum Chordata; class Aves; order Passeriformes; genus Falcunculus; species Falcunculus frontatus. Next base: position 336,402 of record VZRV01008500.1, on the reverse strand, counting down.
CCATAGTCAAGATAATTACTTTGAGTTCCAGCCACGAGGAGAAAAATCAGTGCACTGATTTTATACATGCTTGTGCTCATGTATAAAGGGAGAGCCTGGGCTGTTCTGATTTATTTGCTGACAGTGTGATGTTTAACAATGTTTCAGTGTATCACTGTTATAAGGAAAGGTTTCCTCCACGTCTTTCTTACTGATCTAACCATTCTGAGAAGAAACAATTCGGTGTTCAATTTCTTTCAGCTTTAAGTACTGCGTAGAAAATTACAGAACCTTTTCTTGGGAAGATCCATCCATTGTGGTAAACCCATTAACTGTGATACAGTAGAACAAGAGAGAATGAAAGAAGATAGCAAAACACTGAGGCCTGGGTTAGTCCTCTCTAATGCTAAAAGTTAGAGGGTGGTGTGTCTGCCAATTACTCTGATCTTCCCTGCAGTGGAAGCAGAGTGAGCATCCTCCACGGCAGTCATGATTTGGATGAGTTTCACTGTGCTTCAGAAGTTCCTGTCTCTCCACCAATAGTAAATGGAGCAGAAGGCAACATTCCTGTTATCCTCTACGGCTGAGTGCCCAGTAGGTTTTTCTTGTACAGCCCTTGCAATCAGAATTCACAGCAAAAAAATATTTTAGTCACATTTGATCCAGTCTGTTTCCAAAACATATCCGCTATTCCTTTTCTGTAATTAATACATCTGTGGTTCTGGGCTCCTAGGTCAAGACAGCATTAATTGTCAATTGCATAATCATAAGAGGTATTAGTGCTATTACATCAGTGGTGATAGAGACAATGTGGTGGAAATCTATTTTATGTCAGCCAAAATAATTATGAAGATGAGCAGTACTGTGTTCCTGAGGATTGGTAGTCTACTGGAATAGTCTCTATTCCTAATGACAAACTATTCTTTAAAATCCAGTATTCCATTCAAAAAGCCCAAAGGGAAAAAAAGTGACACTTTAATAACCTGCCTAAACATCCATACTACACGCTTAGCATAACGAGTCAGTTGTGCTCATACCATTTTAGTAATGAAATCTGAAATACCACAGAAAATAGTGATCTGCACTCAGCCGGTTAGTCATGCACGGAGTTCTCATCCTTGTTAACCTATCTGTACCCTATGCTTACTGTAGATGTGTATTAACCTGATTATACTGCTTGAACTGCTTCAAAGGTGTTGATGTAAAATCATTAAGAAATAGTCTTTTAAAGTAATAGAAATTTATTTTCTCTTTCTCTTAGTAAGCACCTTACTGAACGAGGGAATTCCTGCTCTCAGAGTAAACCAGGTGCTTTCTGTCTCTCTAGATCCAGAAGAATTCATTAGTTGTGCAACTAGTCTGTGACAGAAGCATTTTAACCTTGGGCACTAGACCAGAGCTATCTTGAAGGAAAATGCAACATATGGGAAGACAGAAGAAAGTGTGTGATGTGGGAGGTTCTTTTTATGAAATATGGAGTCTCTGTGAAAGCTGCCCAGAAAATTAGGAAAATGGAATTGATCCAAACACAAATAGATTAATAGACACACTTCAACTAGCAACAGAGTTGACAGACAAATTAGTATGTAGTTGCTACAATGAAAGATTCAGCACCTAATTTCCATCTCGTGTATTGTAACTGGCATATAGTTGTTTGAAAATTTGTTTCATAAAATTAAATTGGACTGTACAGATCTTGTATCTAGTTTAAATTCATTTAGATGGCCGTGTGGATCCAGGTAAAAGGTTAGTGCATGCTTCATTTTCTGCTTAACCTTGAAAAGTGACGCCTCTTGTACACTGCCTTCCTTTATTTGTACATCTGTTCCCTAGGTACTTCTGTGATATCCCGCACATTCTGTAGCTAGCAACCTGTTAATTTTTGTTTAAAATAGATTTAAATTAGTGACGGTTTAAATTCTGTGACAATTACATAGCAACCTCTTCTGAAATGTCAAAGGCAAAATCTTGTTTCTCTTGGGCTGATAGCAGACTGCTAGTAAGTTGAATGGTCATGTGTAGGTAGAGTTGCCATGTGTTCACATGGCCCTGGGTACGGGATGGTAGGAAACTGTTACTCTTTTGAGGTCACTGACCAAAATGTATGCTTAAATATTGTTTTCGAAAGTTGAGGAACAAAAAGAGAATTTTTCAGGTGGAGTATCTTCACTGTGAGGAAGACTTCATTCATTGTATGAGGAGTGTTCGAGTTGGTGTGCATGAAGATCTTTTGCCCTAGAACATTTAGATAAAAGTATATTTGTCAGACCAAACTAGATTTCAGACCTAGCATTGAAGGAGTAATAAAAGTATTAAGAAAAGTCAAGTCTGAATCATGAAACCAATATAAATCAAACTGAGAGAGACAAAGTGGTACTTGTTAGCAAAAATGTTCATATATCAGGAGTTTCTTCTGTTGTGAAGTACAATGCAGTGGGATGAGTGCAAAGGTACAAGATACTATTTTCTCCATCTTCCTCTGGCTGTGTTTTCTCAGAAATCTCTTGTGGACCAAGCGCTTGTGGGATAGAGTTAATTGTTGGCACAATTAACTAACTAGTTGGCATGGTGCTGTGTTTTAGATTCGTGACCAAAATGGTACTGACAGCACACTGGTGTTTTGGCTGTTGCAGAGCAGCATCAAGACTTTCTCTCTTACTCTTGTCTCCACAGTGAATAGATTGAGGTGGGCAAGAACTAGGAGGGCACACCACTGGTCAGATGACCCAAACTAACCAGTGAGATATTTCATGCCATAGTCTCATGCTCAGCAAGAGAAAGAGAAGAAAAGGGGTCTAGTCCATCTTAGGAACCAACAGGTCATCAATCTGCCCATGAGAAGTGGTGAATGATTGGCTTTGCATCACTTGTTTTGTTTCATTTCTCTCTTCTTAAACTTCTGTTTCATTTATTAAACAGTTTTAATCTTGATCCCCAAGTTTTCTTGCTTTTTCTCTTCCTTTCTTCTTCCTTCATCCCACTGTGGGTAGGAGTGAGTGAGGCTGTGTTGTCGTTTAGCTGCTTTCCAGGGTTAACACACAACAGCTTGCTAGTCTAATAATTCACTTGCCTCTCTCCTATCCCACATGCTATTAAGACCTAGGAGCTGTAGGGTTCAAAAGTGCTGTATGATCTGCATGATATTTATTACAAGTTGGGAAAATGTATGTCTTATTTCTTACTCAGATTATGTGTTATGTATCACTCAGTTTTACTGTTTAGCCAAAAGAAGGCTCAGATTTAAGAAAGCATTACGTTTTTCATTTCAGAGTAACATTAGAAAAGAGGCCATTATTAGAAGATTTTATGCCTAAAAACTGTTAGAATTGGCAGGTTTTGTTTGCTAGAACAAACAGCAGTGGCTGGAGCTTGGGATGCTCAGAGCATGGAAAACAGGTTACTGGCAAAATGGGAGAAGAAGGTCCCCAAACAGTAGAGGACCTTTCTGTACATTTCCTGCAACAACCAACAAGGCTCTAAGTTTTCTGTCCAGCAGTTCCATTCTGGAAGATGGTAGGGGGACATCAGTGCATCATTTTGTGTTGTGTTTGTTGATTCCTCTGTAAGAGAAACCCATTTTGCTAAGCACAGACTGTGTGCTCTGTGTTCAGAAGTAAATGATACGAATGTTGAAGGCTCTGTTTCCATGCATTTACCACCAGCAGTTCCCTACTGCAAGAGCTGGCAGAGGACAAGTTACTTAGATCAATTGATAGTCCTTGGAGTAAAATCCAGAAGACTAAATTAACTCCAGGATCTTATAGAAAAAAAGAATAGGCAAAGGCCTGGGAAGAGGTCTGAGGAAGTCAGAAGAGGAACTTCCAAGATGTTACTTGAGAATGGCTATTGACAGTATATGTGACATCTGGAACAACTACTGTCTTCTGTTTCAGAGGAAGTTATGTGACCTTGTGAGAGCTTCCAACACTTGTCTTGTTATTGAAATTTCAAGTAATAGATCCAGACAACAAAAAGGGTTGAGCCGTTTCCCCGGGGGAGCTGACGTTTATATTTAAAACTCATTTTGTATTCCTGCTTTAAGGGAACACCTGTAGAACAATAGGTGTTATAAAGTAATACCTATTAGCATAAAGAAGTGCTATTTTATGAGTGTAAGATATGCTGTGTCATTTTATATCTTGTAAGAAAAAAACCCCTGTAATTACTTATACCCTCATATTTTGAAATAACTGTTTTCCATCACTATTTCCATCACAGATTTTGCATAAATACTTGCAGCCTTATCTCACTTTTTTTCTGTACACTTCATAGTTTGTGAGTGGGGAACAGACCTGTATAGAAGTTCTGTAGATGAAACTTCAGTGTTTAATGCTTCTGCTTGTTCCGTACAGTAACGCTGGTGGGAAGGTGTTTGGCCCTTTTTGGGTCCACCTGCCACCAAATCAGTGAATAGGTATGTGGCTGATTCTGCAATCTTTGTGTTATTCGATTCAAAGCTTTGCCTGAAAACTTTTGATTTACTGTAAATATTATGATGTGGACTTCCATATTCTCAAGAAAGTGTAAATGTCAGTCTCCTTACCTTACATTGCCTTCCCTCAGTGGTGACTTTTCAGCATGCTGTTGTTTTGCTCATTTCTAAAATATGCAATGGGTAGTAAGAGAGGCTTGCACGTGTACAAACTCAAATTCCTGATTGCTGTTTCAGAAACATGAAAGCAATATACTATTTTATAAATATTAGTTTTAAATTATATTAAAGAGCAAATTTTTCTGTATCTTTAACTATCTGCAGTTAATTGTTTACTAAGAATTCTCACTATCCTCAGAAATTTTCTGGGGTGAAGTTAAATTTTATCAGCTGTATCTCTTTACAGTTTGTGACACCTCAACACAGGTTTTCCTTTAAAAGTAAGGAAAGAATATTTTTAATGGCTTTCATCAGCAGATTATTTACTTTAGTGGGCTCCCTATTAATCAAAGGTATTTGTATAATAGTTTTGTTAAAAGTAGTTGTATTAAGGCAAGATGGCAGATGTAGGTTGATCCCTGAATACAATTTTAGTTTATATACTCCTCGCAGTAATGTTCATTTCCTAAATGTCTTTTTCCTCTTCTGTATTTCCTTTCATAACCCAACAAACACATTTTGTGTTTTCACAGTACTATGTTTCTTTGACTACTTAACTGCCTTGGCCATCCAGGCATTTCTAAAGTAAAACAAAACAACCTGAAATAGCCCTTGCTTTTACTGGAATTTTCTTGCTTTTCACATTTCTCTGTGCTGGAACTCACAGCATTTAGTGATTAAGAAACAGAATAAGAAAATTAAAGGTATGAAAACTAGACACCTATTTTTTTCCTCCTGGCCTTTTTTTTGTAGAAATGCTAAATGCCTGAAAAAGTGATTGGTTCATATGTGTATGTCAAAATCTTATAGGGCCAGAAGGAGTACAGTGGGAGAAACATATTTTTATATTTATACTAGTTATGACACTTCAGGATTTTCTTTTATTTTAAGAATCCTTGGATCCCAAGACCCTGAAGGTAGTTCAGATTTTGGATATCTTCTTCTCTGTCTCTCAGAATTACTCTTTAGCATGAGTAGTTTCAGACTTTATTGAGGATGCTGTCTCTGAAGAAATTTTTCAGGTCAGAGCATTTGTTAATTATTTACTTAATGATAGTATAAATTGCATCTAAGACTACTCTCGATGAAAACGGGTTGTGAGTTAGCATTATGATTTCCCTGAAGTCTTCAAGATGATCATGCTTTTCCTTTCCTTATATGATTCAGATCATGTTGTTTACATCATGGGCAGGTTTCTGGCTGGTAAGGCGTGAGCACCACATACCGTACATTCCTTCATGTTCTGCCTTGATTTGTGGTGTATGCCACTGCTTTTTTATGCATTCTGTGAAACAGGTATGTATTCTCTCAGAATTGAGAGAAAGACACAGTCCAAACTGGGTAGGTAGATATTGATATAAGTGACACAGGAGCAGAAAAAAAGTGTTGAAGATGAGATTTGTAAAACCTTTTGGTGTGTGACAGATGTGGGATGTACTCCTGTCCTTCTCTGCTAGTTTCCTATTGTACACGAAGAGAAATTATTAGATATCTCAATAGTCCTTAGAAGCATGAAACAGGGTACTTCTAATAAGGAAAACTGGATTTCATGTAAATATTAATAACACAAGAGACATGCAGTGGAGCTTATTAGTCCTTGGAAGCTTAGCCAAACAGATGGATTCTGAGTTTATACTAAAAGGATACAAGTGATATAAAACTCAAGTGATTTATTGAGAAAATATTAATGCACTAGACCTCAGATTTCACCACATGAGGACCTCTATCAAGGTTTCATTACTTACATTTATTAGAAATTAAGAGTTTAAACCTCAGTGTAGCTTACTTTCACCATTTATTTACTTACTTGTAGTAAACAAACCATGTTAAACCATGAGACCATTAGACCCCTGAATTGTTGAACATCCCATTAGAGAGATATTTTTTAGTATTCTAGAAAGATTTGGGGGAATTTATTTTAATGAGAATTTATTTTAATGATTTTATTTTAATGAGAAACATGAAGCTGCTGAAGTGTGGTAAGGACAAAACATTTTCTTGGTCTAAGTTTAATTTATAGTTGTGTAGGTTTTATTCTGAGTGCTTTTTTTCTCCTTTCTTCCTTGATAAAATCCTGCCTCCATATCAGTAACATTTTGTGAATGCTTATTTTCGAGACTGTGGCAACTATATTGAGATTCACACGTGTGAAATTAGTTTCATGTCTTGTAGTTAAAAGAGTTATAAAGATCCATGGACCTTGAAGTGCTGTCATAGTTTTAGCTGTGGATTACTGCCCAATTCAGAATATGTCGTTAAGATAGAGGAACAAGAAGTTCACTTTGTTTTTTAGTTGTCTTGTAATTGCTTTGTGGGAACATGAAGAGCATTTTGCCCTACTTTGTAAATTCCACTTCTCTAAATAATTTTACATGGTAAATATATCCACCATTACACTGTTGGAACTGAACTGAACTATTTTAAAGAGATGGATGAACACATAAGCAAATTGGATACTATATTTGTTCTTGCTAAACTGTCAGTGGTAATTAAAAAAGTACACTAACATTTCACTTCTTTATAAAGAAATCTGTTTTGGCTGCTGTGGAAGACTTATTATGTCACTTTTTCTTGTTGTGTTTTTTACCCAAAAGATAGCGTCAATGTACACAATGGAGTATTTCAAATAAAGAATCCCATGGAAAAGATTTAAGAATTATGAACTGAATTATGTTCACTACCGGGTCAAAAGCATGTTTTGACAATTTTGTGCCAAAGTTGCTTGATGCTGCAAATTGATGAAATTCCCACCTAAATAAGTAAAAAAACCACTTATTTTTGAAAATTTGTTACTTTTTCTACAACTTTTGGGCAAATTCTCCATTTGAGAACTGACATAATTCATTTTAAATGAACACAGATGTTTTTGTCCCATGTGCACCCATTCTAAAGGTTTGATTTATTTTATTGCATGGGTTTTTATTGTATTATGATTTATTAGTGTTTTTCCAGCACTGCTTTTGCTATGAATACACCAGTTACAGTAATTAGTTAACAGTTTTTCTTTTGATAGAAAACTGCAGCACTTTGCATTGTTGCTGTTTCTGTGACAGTGGGAAGAACACTGTTTTCTGTCATGCAGACAAGCTCTTCAAACACCTTTCACTTTTCTCTGCAGTCTTTATGCCCATTCCCATTAGTAGAAGTGGCTTATTTATTCTGTCATTGTGTTAACATAATAGTATATTCATCTTAGTGAGGGAGCTAAGTGCATGTTTTGATTCATCATTGCTCCTATCCTACAGGCATCTGAATGTGTTTGAAATTACTGGGAGTCCATAGGCTTTAAAAGGTTCATTAGTATTACCAATATCACAGTTTTAAAAGTATCTGTTATGTGTAGATATTTTAAGGTCAGTCATTTATTCAAGAGAAGAACTCAGAAACCAACAGACCCTTGCTTAAGTCTGTTGAAGATATTCTAATATGTGTCTAGCAGAGGTGGTCGTCTGCCACTGTGCTTAGCTTGTACAGTTCACGTTTTTCAAATATACATTGTATTGCACTCGAGTTTTCAATTATATTATTTTGTGCAGCAGAGAAAGGGTCTCTGCAGCACTTCTGTTACTGCTCTTTTTAATTCATGTTCTGCTATTTTGTCTTTTCTCATCCATTAAATTAATATTTGGCTGTAACGCAACAGCACACCCATTTACTGATAGATTAGGTGTGTTAGCAGTGTCTTAGAGCTTAGGAGTAGAATCATGGAACCAAAGAATGGTTTGGGTTGGAAGGAACCTTCAAAGAGCATCTAATTCCAGGCCCCCTCCCATGGGCAGGGACACCTTCTCTTAGACCAGGTTCCTCAAAGCCACATCCATCAATGGGGTTTCATCATATAAATGTGGTGAATAATCTTTTAAATTTTTTCAGTTTAAATTTGAAAGGTTTTTGAACCCAGAAAGGTTCTTTCCTCCTTCTCTGCCTTTTTATTACCTCCCCTAGCCTTTACTTTCATCTCTTTTCTGTTACCCATACTTTTCATCTTCACAATCCCTTAATCTATACTTTTTTTTCTCACTTCCTTTCTTGCTCTTTCCTTCCTTCACTTTGCAATTTTTATCCTTTTGATATCTTAGGGATTTATATTTCATCTATTCTTTCATTTTTTCTTTTTTTCCCCATATGCATATTATCCACGGCCTTCACCTAATTAAAAAAAAAAATACAACTTTTTTTTTCCTTCTGTTAATGTTTTAAGTTCATCCTATCTCTTTGCCTTTGTGGCATTTCTTGTTTTGTTTTGTTTTTGTTTGTTTGTTTGTGGTTTTTGTTGGTTTTTTTGGTGGGTTTTGTTTTGTTTTTGTTTGTTTGTTTGTGGTTTTTGTTGGTTTTTTTGGTGGGTTTTGTTTTTTGGGTTTTTTGTGTGTGTGTATAAATGAAGGGGTCCTCTTTCAGCGCTGTTCTAAGACATCTGCAATCAGGCTTCCCTGTATTTTGCTCTTTAATATGCATTCTTACTGTTAAACATTAATTTCTCTGTTATTTCCTTACCCCTTTTCTGCTCTCTCAGGAATCTTTGTCATCGTGCATCACTCTCATTCCTCATCCAGTTTCTCCCTTCCTGAACTTATCGACTTTACACTCTTTTCTTGGTTTTTCTCGTTTCTTTTTTTTTTTCTCAAATGCTTTTTCAATTAGTCTCCTCATATCTATCCATCCCCTCTTTATTTTCTGCTCATCTGAGTTTCAGTGTACCAGTATAACAAAATTATCATTCTTGAAAGTCATGTTCTTCTAACCACATCAGTTCTCTCTTTAAATAATTTTGTGTTCTGTCTTTTACCTTCAGAGTTAAGTTTCTTCTCTATCCTTTCCAAACCCTGCTGTAGTTTCTGATCTGTGAACCTCAGTGTCACGCTCCAAATATCTCCTAATTATATGTTGCTTCACTCTTGTTTTAGCTCCCTCTGTTAGCCTAAGGTTTGGTCTCCATCAGTACTGTCTTTCAAAAAAATGCCCCATTTCCTCTCAACTATGGACTTTCCTGTTTTCTGAGCACCTAACTTCAACCTCAGAAAAACATATCTCTTTCAATCCCACTGGATCACAGACTGTCTCCTAATTTGTTTGTCTTCCCAGTAAGAACTGCGTGCCTTCTTTACTGAAGCTACATGCCCTCCTGTGGAAGGTGCTCTGGGAGCTGACTGTAAAGTGCCATGTAAAAATGCAGTGCTGTGTAAAGCGTGATTAACGTTACTATGAATTAATATTATTTCAGACAAATTTAGAAATCCTTCTAAGATACTTATGCTTTGTGTTTTTCATCTCACCGTTTTTGGCTCTCACCTTGTAATGTACTTTCTACTTCACTAAAGGTATGATAATGAGGCATGCATAATTGAAATGAAAATCTCTTCGGAACCCCTTCTGATTGAATCTGTTGAGAATCATAATCAAGCACTCCTGAAGTTACAGAAAACTACTGTATTGATGTGCAGCAGAGGTCTGGGCTCTGCGTGAGTTGCTTACCCAGCTGACATGCTGTCCTTTGAATTATTCTCGTTTCAAAAAAAGTATCAGGAATACACTAATGGGTTGTAAAAGAAACCAATAATCTTGTGTATGAAAGATGAAAGAGCTTTATAGCAAAGTAATTAAATGACAGTGGTAGTTACTGGATGCATCTTGTGTACAGAAATGTTTTCCAAAGGAGCAGAAAATCCACAAGAACATGGAATCTTTATTTTTAATACACACACAATTTTCTCTAAAGATGCATTTCTCCCTGTTGTAAATACTTAAGCACTTCAATTGCATTTTGAAGCTATTAATTCCCGACTTTTGGGACAGTGTTTCATGATGCTAAAATTTTAAATTCTGATTACAAATCATTTTTCTGACAAGTTTTATCTAGGAGGATTCTTTTGAACAGATGATTTCTTTCTCTGAATTACAGATATTACCAAGTTCTATAACGTATGCCTTTTTTGACTGAATAATTACGTATGTAGATAATGTGGACTAGAAGTATGTTTAAAATATTAATAAGAAAGCCAGGGTCTAAAAAGTAAAGAAATGGCAACACTAGGGTTCTCTGTGCAAACTCAATGCATTTTCTAATCCATATTTGTGTGGATAAAACTTCTAATTTCATGATGTTCTTTTGAAATCCAAAGTGTCTCATTAGAACTGACGTAAGATGTTGTTGACCTTATTGCTCTCTACAACTACCTGAAAGGAGGTTGAAGCCAGGTTAGGGGCGGTCTCCTCTCCCATGTAACAAGTAACAGGACAAGAGAAAATGGCCTCGAGTTGTCCTAGGGGAGGTTTTGATTGGATATTAAGAAGAATTTATTCACTGAAAGGGTTGTCAAGCACTTGAACAGGCTACCCAGGGAACTGGGTGAATCACCGTCTCTGGAGGTATTTAAAATCTATGTAGATGTGGCACTTGGGGGCGTGGTTTAATGGTGGATTTGGCAGTGCTGGGTTTATGCTTGGACCTGATGACTTACAGGTCTTTTCCAACCTAATCAATTCTATGATTCTATCATTCTAATTCTTACAAGTCTGTGTGCTGTGTACTTCTGCTAAAATGAAGGCATGTCCATTTTCTGTGGAAATGCCTAAAGAAATAGTTCTGATGTAAAATCCAATTTACTGCTTGGTTCCCTGTGTTCCTGGATGTTATAGTACATTATCTCAATTTCTAAGAAAATGTTTTTAGCGTGAAGGAAAATAATTTTCTCAGTTTAAGTCTTAGAATGACATTTTTTATAGCTGAAATTTTCCAGTGGAAAAAACCAAGGGATATCCAGAAAGACCCACTACATTTTTTTGTCTGCAGTATTCTCTGTGTTAAAATGAGTGCAAATGCTCTGCATTATAATTGTATTCTGGGTTAACTTGGATTTAATACAGATCCTTCTGTTATAGGCAGACTTTTAAGCTAAGGACTGCAGCTCTGGACATCATCCAACTTTTGCAGTTAATTAGGGCTGTAGACAGTGTTCTAAATTTTGAATCTCAGTTGTATCTGTAGTGCTGCTTCTCCTGTATCTGAAAGAGGTTTGGCTATTAACAGAAGTCTGTTGACTGAGATTCTATCCAGAAAGCCTGAAATTATATCCGTGAGCTGAAGGATTAATTTAAAGAAATGGAAGTCTCTTGAGTCTGTCTCTCCAGCATAGCATTGCATACTGTCTTTTTTTCCAGGAAAGTATTTTTCTTTTATTTTCCATTATTATTGACAAGCACCTTGGTGTCTTTTCCATGTAAGGCCAGTCTTAAGACTGTCAACTTTCCAGAAGTTATTCCTTCTGTTCATTTGCTCTTTTGTCATGTTTATAATTGTTTTCTGGAGATTTAATTTTAAAGGTTGTAATATTTATGACCTGAGGTAGTTATAAATATTAATATAAAATACATGCCATACATTTTTTGTCCTCTTTTCAGTTCTGTTAACAGTCCTTAAGGATAATTTTTACACCACCACCCATTGTAGGAGCTGTCTTCCCTTTCTGGCTTCTCACACACTGTGTTAATTTCCAAGTCAAACCGTGGCACGTTCTTAGCTGTCACTCTGTCTTTGAGCTTCCTTCAGTCTTTGTGAGAGTCAGTTTGATAAGTCATGCCTCAGTAATACATTGTTCAATTACATTTTTAAATTGACATTAATCTGATTCTTTCTTTGTCCAAGTATTTTTATGTAAGTGGCATAATACTGTGTAATATCTAGTAGAATTTTAAGGCATTTTCTAACCTTTGTAATTTTTTATATAAAGGAATATTAATTATGGAGAAAAAAAATAAAGATTTTAAATGCAGATGTGGAAAAATCATAAACAGTCATATGACGAATCATACAATACTGCCAGTGTGCCTTCTTAAGCACATCTGATACAGAAAATGGAGAGTTTAAGTTCAAAAGCGTGTCTTTTAAAATAACTGTGAGAAACATGTAAAATACTTAACTATTCCACCATCAGTACAAAGTTCTACTTGCTAAATGTTAAACATTGTAGAGTTTTACTATTCTCACTGCTCAATATACTTCATTGGTAGTTCCCAATTACCTATACCAGCAAATTACTGTTTTTCCAATGGAGGCAAGCGTTCATTGGACTCCCTTCCAGCCTTGCAAATTTTCACCCACAGTGACTGCAGGGCTGGTCTTAATTTCTATTGGTCTTTACTGTGTTTTTAGTAGCAATTTTATTTTAGTTTTGATTATCTAAGGTTATGATAGAGACAATTTTTTAAGGAGAGATACTCTAAGCCATGTTGTTATTTAAAAAGCAACCTAAAAGAGCAGCAGATGACTATGGAGCAAATAAAGGATTCCCATTTCCCCCTCAAGTATCCTACAATGCTGAGACTACTGTATTTTTCAATTCCAGATTCTGATTATTTAATTAAAATTAATGGTTAGAAGGGAGAAGGAGAATGGGAGCCATAATCACAGCAGAGGAGCAAAACTTAGGAAGATTAGTTGCAAGGTAAATATGTCAAATTAAGGCAATACATTTTGAGTGAAAGGAAAAGCTGTGGGAAGTGAACAGACATATCTGATGGAGAATACTGCAAAAGCCAAAGGCTGAAATGTGAGCATTGAAATAATGAATTATTTTATTAAGGATACAAGTGTATGGATAAAGGCTAAAATAAGCATACCATTATTATTATTGATAACAAAGATGACATATTTCTTTTATGCTGTTGGGAGGTTTTATAGATCTCACTTCAGGAAGCCTTATGGTAGTATAAAATGTGGAAGAATGTTGGTAACTCTGCCTTGAAAAAAGAAAAAGGTGCTTTGTAGAAAGTGAAAACATAATACTCTCTTATGTCCATTATGTTTCTGCCCTGCTGTAATGCATCTCATAAACTGAGGGCTTCCAATCTGTGTCTGTCTCCCTTATCAAGGCAAGAAAAAAATGTGTGAGAAATGGATATATATAAAACTGTTAGGACATAGTGGCCGAGACAGAGGAATAAATATCATGCCTGTAATTTTGGTTGTACAAATCTTTCAGGGATTTTTCTGTACTAGGAAAACCAGAGCCGTACATTTTGTGACAAATTCTTAAGTTTTACTGCAAGTTTGGTCTTATTGATTTTTTTAACCTTTAATTGAGCTGCTGGATCCCAAGAGTAGACCATAAGAAAATACAGTCCTCAGTGCTGTAGGACCTTATCTTTATGCCAACAGGAGCCTTTGCTGTGTTGGTCTGGAAGATCTGTGTGATCAGCTAAAAAGGCCATTCCTTCACTCTAGGGCTTAGTGTGGGAAGACCTGATGGTTGTGCTTGTTTCCCTGCCAACCTTCTTTAGTCTTAGGAATGATGAATAAAATAAATCAAAATAATATACTGAAAACCTGCACATGATGATGGCGCTCAGATGGATAAAAAGGGCTAGTTTGGTATATGACTGCTTGTCAGGTATGGAATCCTGATGTTGTACCTCTGCAGTGTTTTATTTATGGGGTTTTTGTTTATTTGTTTTGTTAAGTTTTGCTTTGTGGGTTTCTTGTTTGGTTGGTTGATTGGTTCAGTCTTTTTTGTTTTGTTTTGCTTTGCTTTTTGTTGTTTGGGGGTTTTTTTTGTTTTTAACATAATGGGTTAGAAAGGAATTGCCTGAGTACTTAGACTTTGCCTTTCTTTTGTGTCTGGAAAGAATTGGATCTATTGAAGTAGTAGATGTTGCGTAGGCATGTGGGATCTAGAGAAGAATGAAAATAAAAGTTAACTTTTTGGGGTACAGGAATAAAGAAGAAAACAAAAAAGTTTAGGGTTTTTTTACCAGTTGATGATGCCAGTCATGTAAATGACAGCTATCCTGAGGTAAAAAACAATTTTTACTCTTAGAAAAGGCTACTGCCAGTGCCTTGTAACTGATTCTTTCCACATACTCTGATAGAGAAAACTGCAAACTAAAAATCATATTACAAGATAATATGGTTTCCTTTGGATCAATGGAATAATTGAAGCTATTGGGGTTAAAGTTTTCTGAAGAAAAGCTTATAGAATCCTTTCTGAGCTATTTAGACAGAAAGTCATTCTATTGACATCTTGGTCCTTTCCTCTTCCTCTGGGGTCTCATGCTTTGTTCCACTTTATATACTTAATGCTTCTGTCTTTGTCTGCATTTCCCACTTAGTTCATTCCTTTTGATGTGCTTCTTATGTCTTTAGGAGAAGTCTCTTCTTATGTACTAAATTTTCACCTAAAATCTCCTTGAAAACTCGCAGCTTTGGGGCTTATGCTAAGCTCCTGAGGTGACTGGACTGAGCAAAACACCCTTGAGTGTGTAAGCTGGAAAATGCGTGGAGGACAATGACTGCTGTTCTCCAGCAGCTGCCCAACTGAAAAGAATACACAAACCTCAAAATTTTCATAAAGCAGCAGCATTGGAAGAAATTCAGATTGCAAGGCAGAAGCCAAGTAAAGATACAGCACTGTAACAAGATGGTGAGTCGGAGAAAAATGAATCCCAGGATTAACAAGCTGCAGAATTTATGCTTAGTGAACTGTTAAAAACCAGTGAAGGAGGAAAATGAGAGCTATCAACAGCTGCAGAGTATGAGAAGCATAAGAAAATGAGAGGTGCAGGCAAATAGGATGGCTTAAACAATTACATTTTGGAGTGGAAAAGGTTGGAAACATTCTTTTTCAGTTTTTAATTAGACAGACCCTGATTTGAAAATTGAAATAAAGCAATCAAGAAAAGCTGTGAGAGTCTGGTGTCTTCTGAAAAGTCAATTAAAGATTCCTGTGGCTAATGTGCAAATTTGAGATATTCCTTCCTAAAATGGTAGAAGACACTGAAAATATTACCTAGATGACTAGCTTTATCATGGTCTGTATGTCTACACCAGTACACCAAGCGTGGAAAGGGAAGAAGTGCTTACGTGCGGAAAGGGGCAGTTACTTCAAAGTCTGCCCCAAGTTCATTTGCAGTAAAATAAAAGTTATAGAAAACAAAATCCTTTTCAAAAATTGAAGTGAAAATGAGCTGCATTAGCAAATTGTGACCTACGGAGTACTTCAGCAGGTTTTACAAATCTCATCAAGCAGTGCTTTCATACTTGTATTATGAGCAATTATGAATATGCAGTCTGTGAAACTCTCTTGCCATACATTAATGGTTGGAGCAAGTGATGGTGAACATGCTGGTGAATACATGGTATTTTGATTCTATGTTTTGTATTCGAGTAGTTTAATTAGCAAAAGGGGGTATGTCTTCTGGGAAAATTTAGTACTTAGTGTGCTATATTGATGAAAACATTTTGAACTCACTAGATGTCTTAATTAGTTTGAATCTTATTTCTTTATTAAATCATATTGTCTTTAAAAATTTGGAAGTTGTTACAACAGTGCACTAGTTATCACTTTCTACATAAGTTAATTTTCATGCTGAAAAACAAATGGAAGTTTGGAAATGGTATTGGCAATATTTAGTTTGTTTTTTCTGCTGTTGGTTTACCACAATACCAACCAAGGTTTCTGGACAGAAAGGTGTTCATATATGCTGGACAGTGACTGTCATAAAGTCATAAAATAATCTGAGTTGGAAGGAACTCATCAGGATCATCAAGACCAGCTCTTGGCCCTGTACAGGACGTCCCAAGCATGACACCATGTGCCCGAGAGAGTCATCCAAATGATTCCTGAGACAGGCTGGTGCTGTAACTACTTCCCTGGGCAGTCTGTTTCAGTGCCCAACCACCCTCTGGGTGAAAACTTTTTCCAAGTATCCAACCTAAACCTCCCCTGACTAACTTCATGCCATTTCTTCAAGTTCTGTCAGTAGTTACGAGAATGAAGAGATTGGTACCTACCCTCCTCTTCCCTTCTCAAGGAAGTTGTAGACTGTAATGAAGTCTACCCTCAATCTCCTCTTCTCCAGGCTAAACAAAGTGACTTCAGCTGCTTCTTATAAGGCTTCCCCCTCCAGACCCTTCACCACCCTCATGGCTGTTGTTTGGATGCTCTCTAATAAGTTGATGTCTTTCTTATATTGTGGCACCCAAAGCTGCCCCCAGCACTCGAGGTGAGGCTGCCCCAGTGCAGAGCAGAGAGGGACAATCCCCTCCCTTGCCCGGCTGGTGATGCTGTGCCTGATGCCCCCCAGGACACGGGTGGCCCTTCTGGCTGCTGGGGCACTGCTGGCTCATATTCAACTTTCCACCAACCAGGACCCCCAGGGCACTTTCTGCAGCGCAGCTGTCCAGCATCTTCCTCCCCAGTCTATACAGACAGCCAGGGTTGCCCTCTCCCAGGTACAGAATCCTGCGCTTGCCCTTAATTCATTGAGGTCTCTCTGCGGGGCCTCTCTGCCCTCAAGGGAGTTGGCAGCTCCTTCCAGTTTAGCATCATCAGCAAACTTCCTTGGTATTTCTTCAAGTCCTGCGTGCATGTGGTTAATGAAAATGTTGAAAACAACTGGGCCAAGGATGGAGCCCTGCAGAATCCCACTAGTGACAGGTCACCAGTCTGATGCTGTCCCACTGACTATTACCCTTTAATTTTGAATATTTTGCTCTCCCTACACACAGACTACAGAAAACTCTGAGGACTCTGAATTCAGTGTATTACACAGTTGTTAGGACCTTGCATGCAAGCCTTTGAGAGTGAGCAGCTTTTGCTGCTATTTGAACTAGCTGTCCAGAAGTCCTAGAAAGCTGACTTGAATATTCCAGCTTCCAGGAAGAAAAAAGAATATGCACAACAGTTTTAAGTGGTTTACTGAAAACAGAAAGTGCTGCAAAGAATTAGTGACTTCAAGAGGATAAGCAGTAATCTGGGCTTCTCGAAAGCTTCATAAAACTTTGCAAGTTAATAGAGAAAAGACAGAAATGGTGTTGAGAGTGAGTGAATGAGTGTCATCTGTGAGGCAAGGCATAATAAATGTGTCTGGAAGCATATACTGTTAGGGCAAGCATTTTGGATTAGATTCGGGTAATGATGTGTAGTTGCTGATGAAATGAACGTATTCATTGAAGAACCAAAGCTGAAATGTAGAATGCAATCTGTGAAAAGACTTATTATAAAGCCACTGGTTTTAGATCTATAAAATGAATATTATGGAAGTTTTTACTGCAAATGTTGTACTTATTCATTACTATGTGGGTGGACACTTAAATTGCACTATATAGCACTAATTTATACAGTCATTGGTACAATTTGTACAGTAGTCTGTTAAAATCTTTCATGATGCAGACGTGTTGAGAGAGTATCTGTGACTAAATTCAAGTATCTGCTTTGAGCCTCAGATTCTTAAATTCTGCAAGATCAAACAAGAGTCAAGAGTGCTGTAACAAAGGAAATTGTAATAATGAAGTCAGAAATTAACTTGGAACATGAATAAAAACTCAGACATAAGAAATATTAAAGTAAAACCAAACTGCTCAGGGCTGGACAAAGGAGAGATTAGAAGAATATAAATCCAAGCTTGATTTAAATAGAATTATTGCAATTTATACTGAAAAAAACTTTTGTAACTCTTTCTGCTTGTGAGTCTTTGCAAAAAATAATTGCACTGTCTAAATTAAAGTAATCAATCAAAGGTTAATTATGTATCGTCAGATAATCTGCTGCTAGAAGTGTATGAATTTATTGTTCAGCAGAGGTTCTTGCCAGAACAACTTTCTTTTCTTGTATTCAAACATAAGTGAAAAGTTGAGTTGGGGCTTGCTGATGGAGTATTCCTAAAATCTAATTACCTTTTATTTTTACCGCCTAGATTAGTTGATTTTAAATTGTTTGGCTGTCAATACATGTGTAAGTGTGAGAATCCAAATGTATTGTAGAATTTACTGGCTTGGCTTCGATATTTTTTTTTTGTGTGGGAAGTTGAAGGAACAACACAACCTGTAGTTGAAGGTTTGGATGGGTTTTTCAAGTGTGTTTCAATCACTATAATTTGAATTTTCTTTCTGTTTACCCAACCAGTCTTTTTGAGTCCTTGCAGGTAAGTGGAAAAAAAAAAAAGAATTGCATTTCACCAGTAAGCTGCTCATTACTGGTTATGAATCCTGATGAATTTAAAGTCTTTTATTTATAAGGAAGGCTAGCAACATCACTGGTGCTATGGAAGATTAGACTCTATCTCCAATTCCTCAGAAACTCTTCTTGCAAAGACTAAGTATGTAACTTTATAAGCTGTATCACAAAAAATTGGCAAAAAAATGCATTGTGGTGAAGCAAGCAGTCTCAGCTCCAACACTTTTGCATTTTTGAGGAATGGTTCTGAAATCACAGTAGCATTCTTCTAGTTTTGTTAAGATGTTTAAAATAAAACCTCCCCCTGTATGTTGGCCATCAAAATTGATTTAGCATAAATGCTCCATGTTGGTATCCTATCCTTTATTTGTAAGAAAAAACAATGGATCCCTTGCTGAGAGAAGAGTGACTGTTCTTCTCCATACCTACACTTGAGGTCACACATACTCATATATTCATAAAATAAAAAAAACCAACTTTGTGTAGAGAGTCATGTGCATGTCTACATGCATTCTTCTTTTTTTTCCTCTTTCTTAAATATTGAGATTGCTTCTGTTTTCTCACCCAGTTTTCATTATTTTTAACAAAGCCAGGGGGCTGTTTGTACCATGTACTCTCTAATGTAACATCTACAATTTTAATGATAAATATCTGTGCAGATATGTTATATGACTGTGAGAAAAATGCTTCATATTCTTGATACTGTCTCCCATCAGCATATTCTAATCACCTGAACTGGTCTGGCAGACATGAGGAAGACTTTATGTATCTTTGAGTGTATTTTCCTTGTAGTAATAAGTAATGTTCAGGTTCTTTTTAGTAGGGTAGTTAGTGGGTATTTTCGGAATTAGTGTGTCAGCACTATTAATGAGCTGCTATTGAGTACCACAAAAAATGCATTATTATATCTGTTATAATTTTCACTTAAAGTCTCAGTAACTCATTTTCATTTTAATGTTCACTTAGACTCTCAGTCACATACTGTGAAATAATTGGTGTTCAGTTTCGTCATGTTTTGCCTCTACTGTAGGAAGAATTTCCTATCTCTATTTAAGATATATTGATCAGTGGGAACTACGTTATTTTCATTGACTTAATGGGTTTTCGTTTAGGATTGAAACATTAATCCTTCGAGATATACAGGAATGAAATAAAACACTATCCCCTGGAGAGTGCATTGCTAATGATGATGATGATGATGATGATGATGATGATAATAATAAAAACTAAATAATATGATTCTATAAACCCCCTAAGTCACCTGAAGCCAATTCAAGTCAAAATAATTGACTAAGACCTATTTATTCAGTATTTGAAATAGAATAGCTCAGCTCTGCATAAACAAGGTAAACTAACATTCAGGAAAAGGTATTTTTCAGAGTTTTCCATCTTGAAAGCTTTTGCAAGCCTATCAGCAAGCCCATTGTGAAAAGCCTGATGATTCTTTGGAGGCACTGTATCAGTACTGGCTGCCCTGGGCTGCAGCCAGCTTGAGCTTCCCAGCTCTCAGTTTTGGAAAATTCAATGAAATTGTTGATGGGCCATTAGCATTAGGAATTTCTATCCCTTGAAGATGCCAAAAACTTTGGTAATATAACGTTAGTAACTTAAAAAGGCAGGAGGGGAAATGAAGTGGTTTAGGTCTCCTCGCTGAAAGTGAAGTAGACTCAGTGGTTAGGATCTAAATTGGACATTTGTTCTATAAGTTTCCTTTATGCATCAGTATGGCAAAAGACTATTCACAGTGCCTATCTATTTGTTCTTTATATGTCTTTATTTTTATATTTTATAGTGTATTTTTATTTTGTGTTTTAAATTCAAGCAACAGTCCATGTTAAATCTCATTCTACATTTAGCCATTCAGTAGATGTTGTGGGAGCCCTAGGCAGAAACAAAAAGGTCAAGTTTAAAGGTGGAGTCCATATTACTCCTTAGTGCAGTCTGAAGTACGGAATCATAGAACTACAGAATGGTTTGGGTTGAAAGGGGTTTAAAGGTCAGGTAATTCTAACCCACTGCCACGGACAGTGACATCAGTTTGCTCAAAGGCCCATCTGGCATTGAACGTTTCCAGAGATGGGGCATCCACAGCTTCTTTGGGCAACTTGTTCCAGTGTCTCACCACAGTCACGGTACAGAATTTCTTCCTTATATTTAACCTAAATCTACACTCATTTTAAAAACAATACGTGTTGTCCAATCACTGCATGCCCATGTAAAGTCTTTGTCTCTGCAGCACTGATTCCAATGCAGGGGAGCTAAGCCTAAGATCTTTTATCCCTTACTCTCTTGGAGACACATTCTGTGGTTGACAAGACAAGAGTTTATTGGGCTACTTCCGAGAGTGACACAACACCACATACGCTATAAGAGATTAAATGTGCCCAGGCTTCAGGCATCCTGTAGGGCATCCTGTCATTCTGTGGATTCGGTTTTCTCTTTTAAATATGCTTAAGGCTGAATCTTCACTAAATAGTAGCAGAGAGCAGCTAATGTTCTATGTTGCTCTTCAGTAGTTTTTTTCAATATTCCCTTGTTTCAAAATTCACTGCAAATTGCAAAATACTTACCTTTGTTGGAGAACATCTGTAAGTAATGTGCATGTGCAGCAAGAATGAACCTTCTTGTACCCACCTACTGGAAATTTGTTTTGTTTTCATTTATTCTGAAGTGTCTTATAAGAGTAATTTTTAGCAACATTATAGTGATTTAACAGGGTAACTTCCTATGTGTCCAGCGATACAGATCTGTAGAAATGCCGATTACTTAGGAAGAAAGGAGCTTAAAAAAAAGACTCCTGAAACCTCTGGTGTGATCTTCATGCATTCTAAATAGCTGATTTCTTGAGTCATCTCACAATGAGAATGCTTCTGACTACGTTGTTGGGTTAAGGGAATGCGTCAGACAGCTTTCTCTCACAATGTATAAAAAGCTAACATCCAAAAAAAAATTCTTTCTGACAAAAGCTGTGACTTGTGTCAGAAGTGAAAATTAAATGCCAGATGGATAATTCAATTCAAAACGACACTTTAGCCTTGAGGACATGCTACATTTTTATTTTTTTTTTATTGTGCAGTCTGTAATTAAAAGCCAGACAATATCTCAATATCTGAATGTAGGACAGTAGAGAAAGAAAGATGCACTACCATCTGTGAAATTAAAACATGCTAAGAAGGAGCTGCTGATGAGTCCAAATTTTCATTAATTTTCATATATTTACAGGTGTTGTAGAGTTCAGAGAAAAAAATCTATCTGGGTAAAACTCTTAAATGAGCACTTCTTCAAAACCTGCATATGAAAATACATTTTAAATGTTTTCTGAATACATAATAACAAATTAGGTGGAAGATAAGTGGAAGATATATTTTGTGCTTGTTTTTTTTTGCTCACTTTCTTTTCTTCTATAGGATTGGTTTTCATGGTTGTTCCAGTATAACTGCATTAAATTTAAAGGGAAAAAAAATCAAGCAGTAATAGCTAGTTAATCTCAGATATTTCCAAATCACGCTTGTTAAACTTTCTGTTAAAAATTAAGCAGCACCATACTCTTTTCCAGAGAGGGGCTAGCAGAAGAAGGGGAGAAGGAATGCAGCTAAAATAAGCAGAAAAATATCTTTTACAAATCACCAACTAAACCCAAACAATTCTTGTATCTATGCATTATTTGTATATCAGGTTATTTACTTAAAATATTCATACATAAAAACATTGATCAGAACAGTACACAAACTGTTTTGAAAGATTAGTTTCCTATTTTTTAAATCTGCTAGGCCGAAATCCTTATGATTCTCATCTTTGTGTGAAAACTTAAATGCTGGGCTTTTAATCATACGATTTTGAGCTCTAATGCAGCTGTAAGCCATCCACAAAGGCAGCTGCTGTAACAGTTCTAGACTGAAGCAATAACAGAGATACACAATACTCTTTCCCATGAGCAGGTTCATTCTATATTCATCATTTAAAGGAAACTCCAAGTTCATTCGTTAAGAAATTTTAAGTCCAAATCTTGTGCTAGATTATAAAAGTGTTTCATATGGGAAAACATTGACTGTGTTAACAAGCTACTATACTTAATTGATACAACAAAACTATATGGGCTAGCCTATTTGTAGGAGAAATACTAAATATATTACATTTCTAGTTCTCCATGCAACAGTTCTCAGTATCACATATAACAAAGAAAATAAAGTATTGTTCACAAGGATGATGTTAAAATGGGTACATTACTGAACACAGAAATAAATCAGGAAGGAAGGAAGGAAGGAAGGAAGGAAAGAAAGAAAGGAAGGGAGGGAGGAAGGAGGGAAGGAAGGAAGGAAAGAAAGGAAGGGANGGTCTGGGGGTGAAAGTGGCTGTGTTTGTGCTGTCTCTGTGTGAAAACATGAATGGAAAAGGAAGGAAGGAAGGAAGGAAGGAAGGAAGGAAGGAAGGAAGGAAGGAAGGAAGGAAGGAAGGAAGGAAATAAATTACAAAATAGGGTAATTTTACACATTTCTTTACCTGTCTCCATGTATGGTATTTAAATAATGTTTATTGGCATCTGTGGAAGGTGTTGGTTGTTAAAAACAGACTGACACATTTTCATTTTTGATTGTAGTGGTGTGGACACAAACATAATGAAAAGGATGACTGGCATCTTAAGGGAATTGGGGGTAGGTTGAACACATGTTTTCCAGGTTTATAATTAGGCTGAATTTGCAAAAATGTTAAATCTGCCCCACTGTGGTCAATCGAAACAGCATTTCTTGGGGATTTCAGATATTTAAAAATTTCAGAAAAAAAAATTGTTTATCTACGTTATGTCCTATTTCTAATAAAATAGCTGAGAGAGCGGTGCTCTATGCTGGTTTGAATTTCCCAGAGCTTTCCTAGCATAGCAGTTTTTTCAGTCTTCTACTCTTTCTCAAAAATATCTTGTATTCCACACATGGATGAAGTCTGTATAAACACTGGCTGTAGAATAGTTTTGATTGGAATGTCCCTTCCCTCTTAATTATTTTCATTATTAGTAGCTGTACATGTGAAAAGTACAATGAACTATGTCATATCCAGATAATACATGCTTTTGTCTGTTGTCTTTTTGGCTGTTCTGAAAAACCTGTTTTCATTTTATGCGCCCAAATCTGTCAAGTAATACTTAGCTTAATTTAATACTAAATTATTAAATGCTTTATGGTAAAAGCCATGCAAGTTTTGTTTGCAGATGTTGACAGTGGGCCAAATCTAAAGCTGGAACAGAAGACTGGCTTCAGGCCAAATACTCTGCCGTAGTATAATGAAAACCGAACTGAAGATTTCTTGATACTTTGGAGCTTCATTGCAGATGGCTAAACTTATGTGATTAAGTTCAACAGCCTCCTATCAAATAGAATGGAATCTAGCAAAAATATGTATTTAGGACATAAAGAAGTAAGAATCGGTACAGCTTAATTAGCCCTGCACCTACTTTATCCAATTAGTGTTATTGGAGCAGCGTTTGCCAACATGTTTCTCAGTGATTAAAATGCTGGATGCTAGAATATTTGGCTCAAGCTTCTCTAGTGCTGGCAATTCTTGTGGCAACCACTGGTCACACAAAGTTCTTAGGTACATTGCCTGGGTGATACACACACCTGAAAAGATCACAGCTTCAATATGCTGTTGTAAAATAAATAGAGATAGAGCTCCCTCATTCCCAAAGTAAACTCTGGATTTCATTGTTATGACTTTCAGTGATTGTAACACTGAAACGGACCTCTGAGTCTATGAGTCATAAAATGGTGCAAAACTTTCCATTTCATGTAGCAGAAATTTTGCAGACTCTGGCATTGGTCATAGATGAATGTCAAGGATTCTCTAAAGCATCGTCTTCTAGCACCATCTGAAAGACCTCCATGGCAAATAAAGTCCTGATGACTTAAAAAAGAAAAAAAATCTTTTTTTTTTCCTCTAAGTGATCATGTTCTTTAAAACTTATTGAGATTTTAGGCCTGTCTTATACATCAAAAGGAATTTGGGAATAGTAGAAATTCTCATTTTGGTGTTACTTCAGTTCTTTATCTTCCTCATAAAACTGTATTGGTAGATACTGAAAGTAAAAAGTCGAACATGATGCAATGGTCTGGCCTCTCTGCATTTGTATCTCAAACTTTCAGGTAACTTTAACTACTTTATGAAGCAAAAATTTGCTTCATAGAGATTTTTTGTATCTCTCAGCTGTAGCTTTCCCCACTTGCATTTCACAGACCTGATGCAAAAGTTTTAGAAGAAGAGTTTTGACACATCATGTTTATGTGGCCATCTAACAGAGTGAGCTTCAAGGTGCTTAAGGCATCTGAAGGGGATCTAGGCTGAGATAGTCATGCATGCGAAATAAATTTAGTGCGTAAGCCTCTTTTATGAAAACTTGAATGCTTAAGCAGTTAGGAAGGAATTTGGTGCCTGAAAAAATCTTTCTGAGCATTCAAAAATATAAGCATCTAGGTCATGCCTGCAATGACTTGGGGTTCTATGTTTCATATTCTGTTTTTTGGTAGGAAATAAATGCACTACTTCCTTTTGTTTCTCCTCTTTAAACAAAGGACCTTAAAATCCTTATCTAGGAATAGAGTTTGTACTCTTCATCAGTGGAACTATTCATCCAGAAAGGTACTAGTGAATGAAGAAACATCTCTTGTACTGGGTGATTTGCCTTAGGAAAGGCAGGAGAAATAAACCAAATGGAAGCAGCAATATTACATTCAAAGCAAAGCATCTGAGCAAATTCAGGCAGCTTCTATGTGTATGTGTAAAGCTACAACTTTCACAAATTAGATCTGCATGTTTCAATATATTGTGAGGAAAATGTTTGCACTGCCTTTCCTAGTATAGTTTTTGATTATTTAAAGTAGAGATTCCAACAATCCAATTTTCTCCTCACTGTTTTATAGTTTGATTTTTAAATTTGTTTTAATAAATGAAAGGCTCTGTAGTTGGTTTCACAATCAAACTGCGATTATTAAATGATGTGCAGTGGAATGACAGTACAGGACCTAAGCCTCTCATATGTGGTAAGAAAATTTTAATGAGTCCAATACTACATGTGAATGTTTGAATTTTCAGTGCTGCAGGAGAATGCTTGTTTATTTGAGAACAGTTTTAATGAGATTTTTAAAACTCTACAATTACACTGTGACTTATTTAAAAAAAAAAATCCACATTTTGGGCCAGTACAAAATTCGGAGTTCCTTCAGTTTAATCACTTCTGTTTCTACAAAATTAAATTATCATTAAATTGAATACTTAATGGTCTTGGTTATCTCAACTACATTTCAAACATAGCCCAGACAGTATTAAAGTCCCAAATGATTTATGTCATTCAGTTTATAGAAAAATATCTAATGAGCTGCTTTGCTCTTTATTCAGGACTGCCAGTCATTCTTTGCAATTACTCCCCAATGTTACGATGGTCTGGTCTCTCTGCAGTTGTATCTCAGACTTTCACATAACTTCAATTATGTTGTAAAGAAAAAGAAAAAAAGATTTTTTTAGCTTTCGGTTTTAGCTTTTGCATCTACAGACCTGCCACAAAAGTTGTGTAAAAGTGTTTTGATACATAATGGTTATGTGGCCGTCTAGCAGAGTGAGCCTCAAGATGCTTAAGGCATCCAGAGGGGAGCTAGCCTGAGATAGTCGTGCATGAGAAAGCTACTTCAGTACACAAGTCCCTTTTTTGAAAAGTTGTGGCCAGGAGGGCCAGTGGTGCATCGGGAGAGTGTGGCCAGCAGGTTAACGGAGGTGATCCTCTCCCTCTACTCGGCCCTATTGTGTCCAGTTCTGGGCTCCTCAGTACAGGAAAGACAAGGAGCCACTGGAGAGGGTCCAATGGAGGGTCACAAGGATGATGTGGGGACAGGAGCATCTCTCTTATGAGGAGAGACTGTGTGAACTGGACCTGTCAGTCTGGAAAACTTTGAGAGGGGATTTCATTAATGCATATAAAGGCAAGTGCCAAGGGGATGGTGCCAGACCCTTTTTGGTGGTGCCCAGCAAGAGGATGAGGAACAATGGCCATAAACTAAAACATAAGAAGTTTCACCTCAACATGAGGAAGAACTTCGTTACATTGAGGGTGGCAGAGCACTGGAACAGCCTGCCCAGGGAGGTCATGGGGTCTCCCTCTCTGGAGACATTCAATACCCACCTGGACAAGTTCCTATGTACCCTGCTCTGGGTGACCCTGCCTTGGAAGGGCGGTTGGACTAGATGATCTCCAGAGGTGCCTTCCAACTGTAAAAATGCTGTAATATTGTGATTCTGTGATTATTACCTGATAAATGGACTGTGATGTCTCAGAAGTGTGGACACATTGGCAAGTGTTGGAATTCCACTGTGAATGAATGCCAAAAAATGCTCAACGTTTTTGGAAGTAGATGTTGGTAAAGGTAGATTGTGAAAAGCTTTTCTGATATGAGTGTTTCAGCGGGAAACAGAAAGATCCTTGAAAGTTATTATGTGCTACAAGGAAAGCTTGGTGAAGAAAATATGAACATGTCAAAAATCTATCGAAGGAGCACACATGTAAAATTACTGTTCCAGATATTGCAGTTTTACTGTGCATTGGAGAAGTCCTAAATGCACTGTAGATGAAAGGAAGTGCAGCATTGCGTTTGTGTTTTACAAGATGAGCTGTTAATGCTGGATGCTGTTTTGGCAGTCTCTAGTTCCTTTGACTGTTTACCTTTAATAGTTCAGAGGTTAAATCTGCATTTACCCATTGTGATTGCTATGTCTGGAGAGCAATCCTACAAGTAAATATGGCTTTTGGTATACCTTCTGTAATCTGCTCTATTCTTTACCATACTTGCACTGGTACCACGCAAAATATCACTAAAAAGGCAAACACTCTAAGGTGTGCTTTAACAGCTAAGTTGCTTGGTTGCTGTTAATTAATGTGTTACAATGAAACCATAATTGTTAAATGGATAAAAGAAAGTTGTTTTTGTATTAAAATGTGACTGTAATAAAATGACATGGAATTCTGTAATATTCATGCTGGACAACAGTGGACAGTTCTCAGATGTAAAGTGGCAGTCAAAGACTTTCTTGAATGGGTTGCCTTTCCTTTGGGTGTTTAGCTCTGAATTCTCCCTGGATTCCTGAGGCTATTTGCCATTGTTATCCTCTGCCAATCATATTCTACTATAACTCTGATTAAATACCTTAAAAATGATATACACCATTTCTTCTTGCACATGCAACATTCTTCTGGTCTATCTGTAAATCCCTAAGGAATTTTTTTCTTCAGTTCTTAGGTTTGTCGTTTTTCGTGACCACGGTTAAACTCACCCCACTCCCTGGACTAGGGCACTTTATGTTCAGATGGCTTCCAGTAGCTGGATGTCAGTCTCTTTGGCAAAACTCAGGGCAAAAAGGAATATTAAAATTGAGATCTGATTTGGAAAGAAATACTGAGCTCAAAGTCAGCGCCTAACAAAATAAAAATAAATAAAACAGTCACACATGGAGCTGTATGTGCTGTGGCAAGTGCAAGCCAAGGTCATGTGTTTGAAAGCCAAGGCATTTGGAAGAAGTAGTAGGAACTTTAGTGGGTTGTGTGACTTCCCAAGAGCTTGTAACTGATAGCAGAATATGCACAGCTTGGGCAAGCAGGAGGACTAGTTCAGGAGAATTCATTTCAGAAGGAATGAACGACTTTACAGGAGTTGATAAGAGCTTATAAGCGACTTGAGAGGTTTGTTAGTTGTGCTTCTGAAACAGGTGAATAAAACAATGTGGTCCCAGTAACACAGGTATGTTAAAAAAATCAGTAACATCAGCAATTAGGTAAAGGCAGGACTTACAGGTACAATCCTATTCATGCTGACTGTTCAGATAACCAGATATATTTGTCTGTCAGTGCCCAGTGAGCTGGCTAGCTATCTGTCCTTGCTGGGCAACAGATTCTCCAGGATCTGAGACAGCCATTGGGAGCTCACAGCTCATGCCACAGCAGTTGATGGGACCTGGGTAGGGCCAGAAGCAACGTTGGCCAAGCCCTCAAGACATACAAAGGAAGTCCTTAATATACGGCAACATCCATGGCTGCAAACAGGACATGGCTGTGGCCTGGCAGTTTGGAAATTTGGATGCAAGGGCACAGGAAAGGTGATGAAGCTCTGCCGGCTTGGCCAGGAAGCAATGGTACCCACAAGGATGAAAGCCATGGCCTCTTTTAAGCTCTGCACCTATCATAACTGATGGAGCTGCCCAGGTCGAGCTCCTGGTGGGAACATTTCTTCCACCCCAGTGCCAGCTGTGAGCTGTGCCCTGCTCTATCAGACACCAGTACCAGCCAGCAGCGGTGAGCACCCTGTGGGAGGTGTGCCCCGGTGGTGGAACTCCTCCACTTAGTGGCAGAGCTGCATCAGGGGTTGAGCAGGATAGGAATTATCAGGGAGAACTAGAGAGAGGTAGGCTACTGGAATCACACCCTGCCTTCCCTGGGACAGGCCAGACAGTCAGACAGGATGCGTGATACAGAGGATTCCTTGTCCATTCTCCACCTTGCTGGACCTGTGAACAGAGAAGGACTGGTTGGTGATGTGATGGTTGGAGACCGTCTTGGCACAGAGATCCTGAAATTCTGAAACGTTTGGTTCTTGGAGAAGTAAGGAGAGGGGTCAGTAGAACTGCCACCTTGGACATTCAGAGGGCAGACTTTGGCCTTCTTAGGAGACTGGTTGGTTGACAGCTAGCTGAACATGAGCCAGCATGTGCCCAAGTGGCCAAGAAGGCATCCTGGCCTTTATCAGAAAGTGTAGTGTAGCCAGCAGGACCAGGACAGTGATCATTCTCCTGTGCTTGGTACTGGTGAGGCCACACCTTGAATCCTGTGTCCAGTTTTGGGCTTCCCAATTCAGGAAAGACATTGAGGTGCTGGAGCATGTCCAGAGAAGGGCAACAGAGCTGGTAAAGGGTCTGGAACAAAAGTGTGATGAGGAGTGGCTGAGAAAGCTGGGGTTGTTTAGTCTGGAGAAAAGGAGGCTCAGGGGAGACCTCATCCCTCTCTACGACCACCTGAGAGGAGAGTGTAGCCAGGTGGTGGTCAGTCTCTTCTCCCAAGTAACAAGTGACAGGACAAAGAAAATACACTCAAGTTGTTCCAGTGGAGGTTAAGATTAGATAATTAGGAAAAATTTCTTCACTAAGAGGGTTGTCAAGCATCAGAACAGACTGCCCAAGGGAAACAGTGACTCAGCCCAGGGTGAGTCACAATCCCTGGAGTAATTTAAAAGGCGTGTGGATGTGGCACTTAGGGACATGGTTTAGTAGTAGACTTGGCAGTGTTAGGTTGGATATCATGAACTTAAAGGTTTTCTAACTTAAATGATACTATCATTATATGATATTAGGGTTCTTGTGGGAGTGATGTTTGGGCTATGATTTTCATTCTAGATATTTCCCTGAAAAAATGCATCAATTTTATGATGTCTATGGAGGTAGGGCAGTTCATCTAGATGGTGTTTTTGTCTGGGGGAGAAATACGAGAATAGGACTGGTGACCCTAATTGGCTTTAGAAGGAACCAGAACCTGCAAAGAACATGCTGTTGAGGACTCGTGTCTAAAAAACCCCGAGAAAAAGTAGGCTTAATTTTGATGCCTGTTTCTGTCCTTCCTTTCAAAATGCAGTCAGAAGAGGTGGAAATTAAAATAAAGATAGGTTAAATGGCATTGATCTGTCTGTGACTGGCCTTTCCATATGATATAAGTCTGAATTATTGTGTCAATCAAAGTTGCTTGTTAAAAACCAAATTCATTCTGCATTCACCCCTTCAAACCAAATCCAGCTCTCATAGATCAGGACCTTCTACACTGCATTCAGATAGACAATCTAAACCATACATGGATCAGGATAGTATGGCCTAAACTCTTAATCCTTTTCTCCCTGATGCATAGGATGTAATTCCTCACCGTTTGATTTTGAAATTCTTGTTTTCTTCTTTATAACTCCTTTGACCAGATCCTCTGCAAGGTCTTTCTATTTCTGTGCCTGAAGGAGAGGCAAACAAAAGACTCTGTGAACTCTTAGTCCTTAAAACTTTATTTTCTTGTCCTTTCCTTTGATATCTGTAATGTTTTAAATATAGAGACATCAAGATCTGAAAAGTGTAGAGTCATGTGCAAATAGCCTTATATAATGACTGGGTGTATATATCTTTTCCTGTGACTGTAGTCCTTCTGTGATGGGTTGGTGTACATGATAGCAGTGGAGATTTTATGTGTCAGCAAGATATCCAAGTGCAGAATGTGGCAAATCATCCTTCATTGTTCATCATCTTGTACTTCATCTGTACAGTATCTGACAGCTGTGGTGTTCTTACTGCTGCCTAGCATCACAAATTCCCCCAAACTAGAGAGACCTTGTGTCCATAGAAGTTATTTAGGCAGAAAAGATCATTCTCTTTCATAACTTCTGTTTGTTTATGCTTTACTCCATACCTGCCTTTCACGTTATTAGCCTGGTAATGACCTTTTCTTTTATTTGCATCTGCTGTTCCCTTGACCTTTGTTCCAGCCCAGGAATTGTTTTTCAACATAGGCAGAAGTGCTCTTTTGTTTGCTGATATATGATCATAGACTAGTAGTGGTAGTTTCTCTGAGCAATACTCAAATAAAGCAAACCTGTTGGAAACCGTGGAATCTTTGCATGGGACGGCAGCGAAGTCTTCAAATTATGTTGGTTTACCTTGCATCTTGCATCTGCAAATTTTCTATTTGGTTTTCATAAAACTTTTATGAACATCTTTTACTACAGAAAAACCCCAAATTTATTTTGCAATAAATTTCTTTTTGAAGTTTATAAGTTACAGAAATTATACACAGTTTCTTAGCCTGCCTTCTAATTACTGAAGACACATAACTTTCTCAGTTCGTCTTTTGTTCCTTCTTCAACTTCCAGTTGGAACGGATGTTGGTTTACTCATTTTCTTGCCTTTCCATTTTTATGTTGTAGTAAGCATGACATCATTGCATCTTCAGCAAAAGCATATTTTTGTTCAGTAGTTAAGGACAGAGTCAGGACAAGGGTGGTAAGTAATATCCACAGTTAGAGTACCTAGGTGAATTCCTAGATATACAAATACCCTTTTCATTTTTAGCTGGAAAGTAGAAATACAGCTGAAAGCGGGTTGGAGTGAGAGGGGAACCAAACCAACCAACCCAGAAAACCTGGTTATTTTCAACCTTTCTAATTTTCTTTTTTCCTTTATTGAATCATGGTAAATTGCATACTTTATGTTCTGTGTCAAGCCATATATTGTTTATTCTCCTGTCTTCTCTCTAGGAGGAGAAATGCGTGCAGGGGCATAGGAGTTTCCTCATTGAAGCTTTTTCTTTATAATACATACGTATTATGTTTCTTTATGTCGGCAAAAGACTACACCCCGTTGTCCTTAATTCCCTGATATTCTGGGGCATGTTGATGTTCTTGAAAACTTTATTCCCCAAAGAGAATTACTTTTTCTTAGAAGGTGAAGTACTTGATTTCAGTCCTTATCTGGTGCTTTAGGAAACTTCATTTGTTCTTAATCTCATTATGGACATCCCAACATAAAGATGACAGCAAAGAACTTGACTTCATTACTATACACTATAGAACTTACATTTAATAACATTGCCTGGTCAAGCTTCATATTTAATTATTTTTTAGCTTTACATACTTATTAGGGACTTTCCTAGGTATTCAAATATTCTGAATATCTCCAGGCAATTCTTAACTGTACCATGGGATGATAATGAGGTGAATAACTGATAAGAGTTTTATAAATGGGAAAAATCTTAGTTGAAAGGAGGTACAAATCACTTTAAAAGAATATATAAAAACTGAGCTCTGGCAAAAAACTCAATGGTACAATTGAACTAAGGCCTTAGTACCATTTATCACTCTGATCTTTTAATTCAAGGAAATTTTTCTATGGGATAGCTGGTTTTGCAGGGAGGGGAAAGGAGGAGAGGGGAGGAGGAGGATTAATTTTTGTTTCAAGTTTTGGATGCTTATTCTTCACCAATGACCAGATTTTCTTCAGAGCACTCGGACCAGTTTGGTGGACCATAGTAGATGCATTGAGTAAGTAGGAGAGTGTTACTTGCCTGTTATTAGTACTTAAGACTGTGCTGTGACAGTACTTCTTCTGGAAGCAGTCTTTAATTTTTGAAAAGGATGAAAAAATAATTGCATATGGGGAAGATCACAAAAAACAGGTCTTTTAAGCAGTTTCTCAGGAACCTGGCTGTCCTTTTAATGAAGTACAACCTTACCTCATGGTCAACTTCACTGAAGCCTGCAGAGAGAAATGGAACAAGAAGATGGCCATTTGCCCTTTATTGACTAAAAGGAGAATGTCCCTGAATAATCTGAAATTCAGTTTTAGCTACCTCTGACCTAGTGTACCTTCTTTATCACATACATTTTTTTGCCAGCCCCAGGTATGTTCATGTCTCCGAATGAATCTTCATCAGCTATGCGTACACGCTGAACTTTTCCACCTCACAGCCTTTCTAAAAACTTTTGAAATCTTACATTTTGAGTGAATGTAAAAATATATCTTGCCATTAACACTTAAGATTTCAAGCTGTGCCTGCCACAAGAACTTCTGTTTGACTTCTGAAGACTATAATTTGAAAGTCTCAATGAAACTTTTCCTATTTACAGAAACTCTAAAACAAGTTGCACTTTTCCATTTAAAGCCTCAAGAAAACAACAGAGAATTTATAACATAAATTGCTAGTTTCCAAAGGTTCCATTTAGTACTAATAATGTCATTCTGAAGTCTGAACAACTCAGCTAAAGAGAAGCTATTTACAGCATACTGCTGTGATCATGGTGACAAAATCCCACTGAGAGATGTGTTTGCACATTTTCCAAAGTCACAGCTCTGTTCTGTTTCCACAACGCATATATTTTTCCTCCTCAATTCTTTCTAACAAAAAAGAATGATGGTTTAATGTAAAAGTAATCAATTACACAGTAGAAAATGATGGTCTGCAGAAAGGTTGAAGAGTGGGTCTGGCCATGTACACCATCTCTGTACCACAAATTGGACTCTCTATTGAATGGAATGATGTGATCTGGAAAGGTAAGAGAGGATTTATATTTGCTGGAGATTTATCAGAGTCTGTGATTAAATTGGTTTAGCTTATAATGATATAAAAACTTTGTTGGGTTACAGAGCTTCAAAGTGTTTTTATCTTCAGCTTTCCCAGAGTTTCTTGACACTGTTCAGTTAATGTATTTACCAAGAACTTCTCCCCCTGCCTCAAGTACTGGGTACTCAAGTACTGGGTCTTTCTTCCGTTTGAAACATGGGCCAAGGGTACTCAGTGGTGTGTTGCAATGAGATCCATTTCTGCAGTTCTTGTGCACATCATTCCATAGGGAAGATACCCACTGCCTTCCACAAGCTGCAGAAAAGGCTGCCAAATCAGCAGACTAAATGGTCACATTGTTCAAAAAGACAAAGGTGGTTTTGGTAGTCAGTGATTTCTTGATTGCTTGAGGTTCTTTGCACGGCTGTGTTTGAGAAATGTGCAATTGGGTCAGCAATCTGACATCTTCACTACGTTTGGAAAGAGTGAGTAGTAATCCTCCCTAGAGATTTTAGAATTTTGAATAAAATAAACAGGAATTTTAGGTGGGGTTTTTTTTGTTTTGCTCTGTTTTTTTTTTTTTTTTTGGATCACTGCATATAATTTTGCATCTGTCTTGAAAAAGGCCAGAGTTATAAAATAAATACTCTCCAATAATAGAGGGGAAAGGTAAGACAAAACCAATGTGGAGTACCAGTTCCCAGATAAATGTATGTATAGACATATGATACATGTTTAGGATGGAACCTATTTATTTTGTACATTTAGTAGTGAAGTGGCTTAAAGAAAAAAAAGTCAACCTCTGCCACTTCATTATGGAAGGCCTAATATTGCTGAGAGGTTCTCAAGCATAGATTTAATTGATCTCTCTTCTTTATTTTAAGGAATAGGTATAAGTTAAGAAGAAAAAAGCCAAACTCAAATCACAAATTTGTCAAGTATTTAAAAGGCTTGATTGTGTACTTATCTTTATTTTCATTCTTTGACATTATTTTGAGAAACTGGATTTTATCACACTGATAAAAGAATGAATATATGAGTAAGCATAATATTCCAGAAGAAATAGTTGCCTGATTTGTTTTATATACTGCTGTATATGTTTATGTTGTTATTTAATTGCATGGATGGGAAGATAATAAGTCCTTGTGCATACACAATGTTTCTGTTGTAATCATTTGTAATTTACATTAGAATAAACTGGTAGAGAGGCACTTAGGAAACCCTGAAAATATTTACACATCCTGCACTTTAGAAGTTTTAAATCAAGCAGAATATTTGCAGTTAATTAACAGCCTTAGTAACAAGAGTAGTCAATGTCTTCAAAATGATTCTAGCATTAATGTCTTCTTGAATCCAGTGTGATCATTTGGCTTTTATTTTCTAGTTCTTCCTTTGTAAACTAAATTATGTTTTAAGAAAAATAATTTGTGAAAGTTAAGTAACAGATATCATCCCTTACTAAGAATAATTTGCATATATTAACTGTATTATATAAACTGCTCAGAAGAGTTCATTTCTGTCCTCTAATAGTAAATATACCTTAGAGAGCAGAGACTGTCCAGGACTGCCTGGATCAAAGGTAATCTTGTGTAGATTTCAGCTCTGTAATGAATGAAATATATCACATGTAAAAGAAAAATCCTAAGGATGAGATGATGAATAGGATTTCTGTAAGCAACTGTTAGAACAGTCTGGAGAAGTTTTAAGTTAATTTTCCATGTCTTGTGCCCTAAAATATTTTGTATTTTTCAAAATGGATTCTGAAAGGACTAGGAATTGTTTTGTAGTATCTAAATAAAAGCTAATTGTGATTAATGATTGTGAAAGAAATGCATATTATCTACTATTCTCTGGGACCTGAAAGAGACAAACACATTTATTTCCTTATTTTATAGTTTTTAGCAAGACTGGTAGTCATAAAAAAATGATCCTTTAGACCAAATAGAGTTTTCCTGAGACAAAATAGTCTTCATGTTGTATTACGACTATACTCATATGGAGTTTTTTATCTTGGATATTTTCTTAACACACTTATCTGTGTGCTCATCTGGCTTTGCTACAAGAATGTGACTGTATTAAGAAGTTTCTTAAACTGAGTTCAAGGGCTGTGTCCAGCTTGTTAAACATTTATTGGCTGTTCCTTTGGGGTTACTTTGTAGCTTGGTATAGGCCATGCTTTGGACAGGCGAGTGGGGGCGGTGTGTGTACGTGTGCATGTGTAGCTGTAGATACAAATACAGCTATTTGTGTGTGTGTGTGTGTGAGTGTGAGTGTAAAACTTAGGATAGACATACAGCTTGAGTCATTGTTTTGTCAATTATCATCACAAGTGCAGGGCTGCTGAAACATGGAAGTAAGGCATCTCTTTAGACGAATATTGTACTTAAAGGCCAGTGGTGCTATGTGAAAAATGAGAGTTAATTTTTACTTAATGACATGCCTGTCAAATAAAAGTATAAATGAAGTATCTCTTTCACCATCTATAGGTATAATTTTAAAATTCAAATCATACCTGTGGGAAAACGAAATTTATTTACATTTAGTCTGGACATTGAATAGTTCTTAAAAGAAGGATGAGAAATGTCAGTATTTACTTGTAATGTTCATTATTTCCCATCTGGGTTAATATATTGTGATTAATTTAAACATCTCATTTTCCTGCTACATTGTGTGCTCTTCACGGATCCTGATTATTTTCTTATTTTTGTACAGGAGAAAAACAGTGTACTAAAGGGTCATCTAGCTTTGCCTATGCTTGTTAGTTGAAGACTTTAAAGAAAATCTGCTAATAAAACACGTGAAGATGAACCTGTAACAATGCTAATACTTTTCTTCTTATTGGCTATATGTGTATATTAGCATTCTAGATATTCATATGGACTGTGCATGATTGAAGTGTAGGACTGAATTTTTTTTTTAGCGTATGTCTATCAGCAAAGTGACAGCAGAGCTTTCTGTGGTCGCTAATAAAACAGAGAGTACCCTTCCAGAGAAGTTCATCTACATTGCAAAACATTGTTGTAATTCCATAACATGGGACTAGGGATTTTTTCTGCTGTAGGGGAGGAAAAAGTTATGCTGGTGAAATATTTTTTAAAAAAAATTTAATAAAGCATTTTAGTTGTTATGTAATTGTGGATTGCATCTGTGCTTAATAATCTGGTATTTGAATTAACTTCTTATCGGCAGGGCATAATGACTACACTGGCAAGGTTTATTTGAGGATCTTTCCAGACTTCCCACTCAGAGTAGTTTGACATCCTCAGTTGAATTAACAGATAGAAATAAAGAAATAACAGGCCACTGTGAAAACCATTTCATTTTTGATGAATCTCATTTATTCAAAATAGTCACTGGGCCAATACTGAAGAGTAGACATAGCTTCCACCTTGTAACATGATGTGGGCACCCTGTGGAGGTGGGCACTTAGGAAATGGAGACGACCAGCCAGCCAGAAGTGGTTAGACTTACCCTATTTGCAGACTAATTGCATTCTTTGTGGGGCGCTTTGGATTCTTTCCAGATGATTAAACCCACAGCTGGGTATTTTAGGAATTGTGTCTATATTTGCTGGACAAATAAGAATTTGCCTGTTTGTTTTGGTTTTTTTTTCACAAAACTTGTGTTTGCGTCACTGCTATCGTGGATATTTTCCATATGCAATACTGCTGGTGCTATAGTCTAACTATATGGACTTTGTCATTCTGAAATTTCTTAGCAGACAGGCAACCATCTGCCACATTCAGTATCTAAAGGCTAAGGTCTTGTCTTTGTGCGTCACAGGTTTGGGTATGTCCTAGTATGAGCTCTTGCTTTATTTAAAATTTTTGTTTGTTTGTTTTTACTCTATAAAAATGCAGCTGTTAACAATCCCATTAAAAATCGAAGTACAAGATTCTGAACACAGGGAGCCAGCTGCATTCCACTGTCAGTTCCGTTGGTATCTGAGACTCCTTTTCAAATTGCCTTTTGATGCGTACTCTATTGACATGTACTTTTGCCTTCCAGTCCCTGCGTAGTAGCACCTCCCTAGAGTACCACCCAGGCAAATGTTCTTTGCATGGAAGCATAAGTTCAGAGTGAAAGGGGAAAGAGGGAAGGAAAGGAGCATCTACCTTTATTGAGGAACTGAAATCTGGTCAGGATGCGTGTCTGGGATCCACATCCACTCAAGCATCAGTCACTGACTGTGAAATCTCAAGCAGGAGAACTTGTTGCCACCACATGGCCTTATAAGCAGGGTGAAGAAGAGGCTGACTGATCAGAATCCAGATTTGGTGCAATATTAAGTTGATGATCATCACTGATACTAAAGAGGTTGGTATGTAGTTCATGTATCTTTAGTGTCAGGCATTTTAAAATGCCTGTCTGCAAGCAGTTGGCCCGCAGTAATATTCCATTATGAGGAATTTTTAGTGGCTGAAGACAAAAGTCTTTCTTGGTCTGGTTAACTTAAGCAAACATTTATCTTACCTGAATAAAAGCAGGCAAAATTTTACACCAGGTAATTGACACAAAAGAATTAATCTGCTTAAATTTAAGTTCCTATTGTTTTCAATTTTGATCCCTCTGTTTACCAGAGTACTGTGACAATAATTTCCTAGAAGGTATTTGTAAATAGTTTAGTCTATCCTTGTAGTTTGAGGCAGGAATACTTTTAAGTATTTATTACTTAGGACATCTATATTTGGCATATATCAGAGGAATGTAATTTCTAAGTTCTGTGTTTACTTGAGCCAAGTTAATTTTCTAACATTTGGTCCCCTCTATACCTCCTCTCATACTGCAGGCTAATAGAATCCTGTCTCCACTTTATCATGTTTTCATGTTTCACTCTGGTCTTCTAAACACCTGAGCCTGTGTTCATTACAAATCAGACATTTCTGTAGCTTTAGTCAGTTCTTAATTGTTTTCATGTTTGCAGAGATCTCCTCAGCTATAAGTAAGAGTATTTTCTGTAACTATTTCAGGAGCTAAGATCTTTAACTTTCTTCACCATGCTAATGACCTCCTTCTGTATTGCTTCCCACCTATATTAGTCTTTTTCACGATGAAACATGAAGATCCTGTGTGGTGTTTCAAAGCAACTCAGACAATCCCCTTTAAAGTATGAGTGTTATTATCTCTGAGCAAGAATATAGTAGGATTTCATCAGAATAGTGTTTTTACTATAGTTCCACTTGGTAATATATTTCATTCATAACCAGTTCCAGATTCTTTACTACCTGTATTTACTGCTTTTGCAATATGCAATGATTTATTACATTTTAAGCATTATTTTACCTACAGTGCTTGCATGGGATGCATATCTATACATTATACCCATGCATTTCTTGGAAATTTGTATCTAATGAAGTTTACTATTAAGTAATTTCATTATTTACTTGATATTCCTGTTATTTATTTGCAAAGGGATTACTTAATTTCTATTAAATTGCTACTGACTTCTAGGGGGAGAGAATAATTTTCAAAGCGAGGAAAACATTTGCTCATCTTAGACATACTTATGCACTCATAGATCCCCCCCCACATCTTCAGAGATTTACAGATTCCCCACAGTGTCTCACACATATTGTTTTCAAACTGAAAATGATTCTAAACACTATGGTACCTCAAGTCCTCAGAGAGACACGAACTGAAATTATTTGTGCATCATTAGTATGTTTTTCTTTCCTGTCCTCTGCTTTTCCAAATGCAAGTAAGTAGATGTAGTTTGATATATCCTGTTTTGTCCATTCAGCCATTTTATTTACAATGTTTTATTTACCCAGTGCGTCCCTCCATTAATAAACGGCCGTGTTCCTGAGGGTGGAAGAAACATCTCTACAAGATATTTCAGAAGGTCTGAGGGAACTCCCTACTGCTGTCTTCTTTGTTGACCATAGACAGAGTTGAGCCTACCACGATTATCTACGTGATAGAAAGTTAGAGATACTGAAGCCAAGCATTTTTGCCGAGAATTTACATTGAAACTACACTCACAAATTAATTTCTACATTTCTGTTTTCCTTCAGAACCACATGCTGCAAGATAATGGCTATTTCAGGCAAGTTTCCTAAACCTATTGGGCTGTAGTTTAGCACTTCTTGTTTCCTAAAGTTATTTCATTTTCTTCAAATGGCCTCATATGTCCAAGTAGGTCATGATGGTCGATTTTACAAGTCTTCATCTCAGATCCCAATTACAGACTTTTTCACTGAAAAGTTACTCGAGGGGAGGTTTTGTGGGTTTTTTTGGTCTTTTTTTAGTACATTACATTACTTAGACTTTCTTGCATTGCATTTTTAAAGTATGTCACCTAATATTCTTCTCTGGTTTATATTTAATACATATAAATATATTCCAAATTGAAATTAATTTTTCATAATCTGTATTATGTTAATTATTTACTAATTATTTGGATCTTCTGTAAGTTTCCGGTTATCTTTTTTCTTGATTATCAAGCTGTTATAATTCTCCATTATTTGTGTTTCTTTCACATTCTCTATCAAAATTAATTTTTCTCCTTTTCAAGATAGTAGTAAATCATTTTTTCATTTTTTTCATTTTGCTAAATTACCTTTGCCCCACAGTATTCAGATCTCATTTAATCTCTCTTGTTACCATGCAACTGTCATGATACTTTAAAATTGCCTTTGTACTGATATACCGATGGGTTTTATTTTAAAAATTATTCTTCTTCTCATGAGTGTCCATTGTCCTTCAACTGATTACATCAGAAAATATTTTCCTAGCCTAGATGGGGGTTTTTATCCCTTATCAACTTTTTTACTGACACCTAATGTGTCTTTCTTTTGTGATTTTTAAATGTCCACAGTCATTTTAAGCTTTTCCTACAATCTGTCTTTAGCACAGGCAAAACTAAGACTATTATGGCTTAGCTACAATCCACTGTATCTGTTAAAAAACTTCATTCTGTCCATATAAACCAAGTTCAAGGGCACCTCACAAGCTTAGCCTGAAGTATCCAAAATTTGGAATAAACATCATAATTTTTTTCTGCCACAGAAATATGCTACAGCTTGGAAATGACAATAGATTTCTATAATAAAGTCTGCTTTTTGTAAGTAAAAGAAAAAGAGCTTTGAACAATACAAAGTAGATTTTTCAGCTGCGTCATAAAAACCTGTCTGTGTAGGTAGTATTACCTGAATTATGGAGTCTGCACAGGTTGCTATCTTCTGAGAAATTCTGTCTGACTGTGTCTTTCAAGCAGCTCTACTTGCTGGATCTGAAAATGTCTTGGGTATGAACTCAGGGGCTGTTTGCTCATCCTGGTTAAAATAGGGATACCTGAAGGTAGAACTTGAGTAAACACTTAAGTGCTGAAAGAATTGCCCAGAAAGAAGGTTGGGTATCTTCTACCTGCTTCTGCTGGTTGAGTTTGGAGTTAGCTGGATATATATTTTGAATCTCTCGTTATAAAGTTACATCTAAGTGTTTTCATTCAAAACACAGTATAAATTTGTATTGAAAAGGAAACTGAATCCAATTCTAAACCCAGTAACCTACATTTTTGTTTTCCTTATTAGAGGGATAAAAATAAATAATCAGACAACGTAAGTGTACTACATGGACAAGAGCATGTCCGTATGATATTTTTCAAGAAAAGCCAGTTTAACACTGTAAAATTGACTGGCATGAACCATCTTAAGTCAGGGAAATCTGCAGCTCTGCTCGTGATATTGTGCTGCAAAGCACAGCTACAAGCCATCCTGTCTGTAGCTGAGCCATGTTTGACTGCCTTAGATTATAGATTCTCTGCTCTCCTGTACTGGAAAATTGCTGACACAACCCCACAAACAGACATAGCCCAAGACACAATTTCCTTTCCAGGGGTGCTTAGGGACATGGATTATTAGTGGACTTGGTAGTGCTGGGTTAATGATGACCTTAGAAATCTTTTCCAACCCAAACATATTTAGGATTCTATGACTTTAATTTATGCTCATCAAGAACTAATGGTATTTGTCTTACTGTGTTTCTATAAAAACACACATGCTTTTTATCTCACTGTTCCTGAGATTAAATGTCAGGAAAGAACCTGATAGAGTGTATCAATACAAAGAAACATTTGTATCGCCAGTGAAAACTATGGTCCCTGCATCTACACTGCAGCTGATGTGACTATAAACGTTAGAGCTGTCTCACCAATGTCTGAAGAATACTGAGAGCTTTGAAGAGTGAGAAATCAGAGGGAAAAGCACCTGTTGGACCAGGTAAACAATTTGGGGTTATTTGTTCCACTATGGGACAATGTT
This sequence comes from Falcunculus frontatus, assembly GCA_013398115.1. Lineage (NCBI taxonomy): Eukaryota > Metazoa > Chordata > Aves > Passeriformes > Falcunculus > Falcunculus frontatus. Next base: position 294,516 of record VZRV01008500.1, on the reverse strand, counting down.
TATTCACAATTAACTTAAACATACTTGGTTCTTTAGAGAATAATGGAGCTTCGCTGTCAGCACGTCAGCAAAAAATCATCTAGTCTTACTTCAGTTGGACTGACTATTCCAGAATTAAGCCCTATTGACTATATGCAAAGTGAAGACTGGTAGGATTTAGGTGAATTGGGTTGTGTCCCAAAGGTTTTTATGGTCAGACAGGTGGTGGGATTTAGACCTATCAGTATTAAGTGCTCTGTCATTTTTCTTGAGAGTCAATAGCAGAATTGCTTTGCATCAACCAAGAGTCATTTGAATGGGGGAACTATACTGAATAAAGCAGATTAATATTAAAATGCTTGCAATTCAATATGCTTTCAGACTAATGTTTTCCCTGAGGAGATTTCCAGCTCTAAGGGCAATAAAATCATAGGCTTCAATATGACAGCTTGAAAATTACACAGAAGATAAGAAGATTCCTTGTAGAGGAATCTGTGTTTTCTACTAACAAATCACACCAGTTTGCCTCTAGGTTGCTATCTAGATCTAGAAACTCAGAATTTACCATTTCTTTTACCTGCAGCATTTTGTTCTTTACCTCATTGGTATGAACTTGCCTCATGTCCTGGTAGTGTGCTCACCGTTTGGTCTGCCTTGCCTGCAAAAATCCTGTTCATCCTTCAACTTCTGAAAATGGAATCTCAGATCCAGGCACCTGCTCAAAAGGGTGATCCTGAAACAGTGCCAGATTCCTTATTTCTTTATTTCCTTTTCTCATTCCTGCTTTTGGTTGTCTGAGTTGTACTGAAGAAAGAGATAGTATGGAGAGTTGGTTGAGTTCAAAGAAGGAAGCCTGAGTGGTAGAGTAGTGAAATTGGTGGTCATCACAGTGGGAGACACATAGCAGATACTGCTTCCAAGGTCTTAGAGCGCTACTCGACAGCAAAGTAATGACTCATTAATGATAAGCAAAATATAGCTTTAAATGTCACTGATTATTTTTGTACTGTAAGGGTACTCACATATGTGAATACCCAAACCTTGTCACAGAAGGTCTAATAATACTGGATATTGGTATAGAGTATATGTAGGGCATGCATGTCCTTGTTTGTTTCAAAGATGTAAGGGAGACTCTTGGTCAGAGTCCTATTTGCAGTACAAGTCCAATGGATCTTGCATACCTAAATCACTTTGCTGTATTTTGTAAGCTCTCAGTCAGAAATATACACCTTTATTTCTTCCTCCGCCAAGAAAATTTCTGTGCAATTTCTTTTTTTTTGGGGAGACCTCATTGCAGTCTTCAACATCCTCATGAGGAGAAGTGGAGGGGTGAGTACCAATCTCTTTACTTTTGGAAACAGCCTGAAGCTGCATGGGGAAAGGTTTAGGCTGGATATCAGGAAAAGTTTTCCACCCAGAGAATGGCTGGGCACTGGAATAGGCTCCCCCAGAGAAGTGGTCACAGCACCAAGCCTGTTTAAATGTTTTTGGAAAATACTCTCAGGTACACTATGTGATTCATGGGGCTGTCCTGTGAAGGGCCAGGACTTGAGGATCCTCATGGATCCCTTCCAACTCAGCTTATTATATGACTCTCTTTGTGTATGAGTTACTGCATGTGCTGGATAGAGACATACTAGTGATTTTTATACGCACTATGTTGAAAATAGTTCTAACTTTTCAATTTCCTTGAGTTTGTGAAACATGCCCATTTCACGGTGCTTTTCTACTTCATATTTCTTTCTTGTTTTACATCTGTCTCTGCCCACCAGTACAGGCTCAGATCAGAGAGCTTACTTCCGACTCTATTGATTTAGCTACAATTAGGACTAAAGAAACTACCCAAAACTTTTTACTCCGATGGAGTGGAGAGAAACAGCTTTCTGCTTCAGCAAATGCTTATACATATTTATTGAATAGCTTCTTTGTGGATGTTATGATGAGCTTGCTTATCAGGGAAAATGACTTGAAGTAGTCTCAGACCTCAATATCTGTGATTCCAATTAGGAATTTAATAAATGCTGAAGCCTTTTAAATCTTTCACTTATTCGTAATGTAGTGTGACAATAAACAGCTGGTGACAGTGGAAAAATTCAACAGAAATCTACTGTCTAGATTAATTTCTTTTCTTTTCATTAGATTGCAGAGCCTGCATCTGTGACCATGACATGTCTAACTTCAGAGAACTCATTATTACTTCCATTGTGCTCTAGCAGTTTTCATCCTTCACAGTCAGAGATGGGCAACTGCTTTTGAAGAATTTTCATGCTCAGGGGAGGGATAAACATTCTTTTGTAGTTTCACGCCCCAATAGGACAGCCAGGTCTTCTTAAACAGAGGAATAACAGTACAACAGCATTAGAGAGACACATTTACCAGTGTTTCATTTTACCTTCCTACAGAAAGATAAACTTAAGTGTTTTCATACTTTAAACACGTTCTGGCTAAAATTCTTGGGAGATTTCTCAGCCTTCTGGCAGCATCTGAGGAGCTTCTCTGAGTTTTGCAGATCTGTCACAACTCCTGAGACCGGCTGTGTAGCACTGGTTGAAGGACTGCTGAGTGTCAGGAGATCGCAGTGACTCCTGCAGTGCACATTCCCAAGGCTTGCCCTGCCCAGTTACAGTGTTCAAGCAGCACGATGGACATTTCAAGGAGGCACAGACTTTCAGAGCAAGCAGATATGAGGAAGTGTATGCACAACTGCTGCTGACCTCCAGGCTTCCAGGTCATCCAGTTGCTGGAAGTATTAAATATATCATAGAGACACTGAATTTACCATACAAGAAAAAAATGCAGAAAATGCTGAATTTATGTAATCCAGCTGTTACTCAGTGTATTTGCATATGATTCTGTGTGAGGAAAAATGTCAGTTTTTGACATTTGAATCTACTAAAACTTCTTACATAGCTATATACCATCTCCAGTAATTGTTTCCTCAATAAAATTTTTTTTTTTCTGTTTTCTGGTCTGTTTTGCTGCATGAAACAAACAGGAAGTGGTTACTTTTTTTTCTTTTTTAATGATTTTCTCCAATAGGTGGGAACTTATAGCAAACTAGGTCATTATCAGGATTATAAGTATTTTTAGCTTTTTAGCTGTGTGTTTAGTATTGCTTTCTTATGTGAGCAGGAGAATAAGAGGAAATTATTTCTATCTGAAGTGTGCAAAAACCCATGAAATTTTCATCCGGGTTACAAAAAATTTACATTTTTTTCAATGACAGAAGGAGTGTACTTTGGACTTGGCCTATGAGGACTGGGACTAATTTATAAATAAATGTACAGATGGAGCCACACTTCATGCTGTTCTTTAAACTTCTGCACCATGGTTCCTGTCTGTTCAGTCTTTTTAAATGTCAGCTGTAAGTTTTTCTTTCTTGAGAGTTGTTTCATTATAATATCATATCCCAGAGACTTCTAGACTTCTGCATCTTTGAAGCACTTCATCCATCATACGGGCCAAAGATATTATAATGCTTGGCTTGATGCCCATAAAAAACCCTCTTATCATTCTTATGATGCATCAATGGATTTCTACACTCCGGTTTTCTCAATTAAAACATTGTCTTCAGAGTACAAGATTTAATGTGCTTTTAATTATTTGGCCAATGATTATAGACTTTCCTTACTGGACTTTTGCTATTCATTTACAAAAAAAAAAGGTTTATTTTTTAATGGAGCAAATGTGTTATTTATCATTATCTTTTTCTATAGATGCTACTTCCTAATAAAAGATCGTGAGTGGAAATAATCCAGGCATGCTGGTTTTGAAGGTTAAATGTTTTCAGGGGAGATCATAATTAGAGATACCAGTTTCATAATTTTATGGGTTTGATTTATTTTCCCTTTGAGCACTTCAGTCTGTTCCAGGCTGTGGGAACTTTCTGTCTAAATCAGTAAATTAGAGCAATTTATGATGGCAAATATGAATTGAGAGTCCTGTTATCTTAACAAAAATATGTGTCATCATCATCACTAATGAAACACTGGTGATAAACCATTTTTACATTTGGAATGTCACATGAAGCAGGCTTTTTTCTGACCTGCTACACGTTTTCCCTCCGGTGCTTTTTTTTACCAGTGAGTGGTTGCCGGCTCCTCAGCAAAACTTCTGCAGCTCCAGTAATGGAATTTTTTCTGAATCACAGTAAGAATTATCTCTGCTGGACTTCAGCCCTGATAAATACTGTCAGCACAACGTCTATGCCCCGTGAAAGTCCTGTTTCAAGGGTAAATTTTAGTCTTTTGGATAACATTTACATCTTGCAGCTAGCAAACTACTTGTACTTGAGTACCCTTGTGCATCCAAATCACGGCACTGGTGGAAGCCTGCCAGTTTTATGAAGAGTAAGGTTTTTGCTAAATGTACATTCTATAATACCACTTAAGCAAGAGATAAGAAGCAGAGGTTTAATAAAATAGTTTATCACTGCAAAAATAATTCTCAAAAAATTCCCACAAAGTGAGCAGTACCTTAGAAATGTATTTAAGACTTGCTTTTTGTAGCTGTCTCCCCTTATTTATATGAATGAAACAACAGAAATGTAACCATCACCATTTAGAAATTACACATAACAGTCATTCGTGGCTGCTCTGCGCTTTCCTGTTCTTTGTCACAATGGACACAAAATGGACTTGAATGGAACCAAAAATCAATGAAATCATCTTATCCCTGCCAAGAAGAAGTACAAAGCGCATACTGAAGCTCTGATGTTCAATACAAGCAATTTTATGCTTTCTTTAAACAGATGGTCAGTGACACGTTTAAATATTGTCCATAACACCAGTTGTAATAAATAACCTAAACAAATGAATCCAAATGACCCTACTAGAAATTAAATCTTGAATTTATCCTTTTCACACATCTGTGTGTTTGCTTGTAGTAAATGAAACTGTTTTGAAGCTGGTATCTGGGCTGCACCCAGTTTCAGTAGCTTTAATGGCCGAAATATTAATATTTTTAAATTGCTTTTCAAAATTTTCTGTACCTTCCTAGCTCATTTTTTCTTTTGCCTTTTCTGTATAAATGCAGCATTTCAGAGCACAACTAATTTGTTTTTCTTGTGCAGTTCTGGTTTAAATGTTAAATCTGCATGCCCAACCTGTATACAGAGTGCATTAATATTTGACACGTAATTAATGTATCCACAGTAACATTTTTGTGAATATAATGCTGGATTTGGTTTTTGTTGCTGCAGATAAAAGCATATAAGGTGAAATTTAATTTACATGAAAATTGGCTTTTAAAAATCGTAATTTAGAAAAACGTGTCAGAATGAACTTTGAGAGAACATCCTGTACAATCCTTCCTTGGAGAATGAGATCAGCTGTATTTGAACCAAGCCTAGAATATTTTTATTTAATGGGTTCTTAGAAAAGAAGATCACAACTTCCTTAGTGGATTTCTGTGAACTGCTTGATGGTTTCTACTCCTGGAAAATTCTTCCTCATGTGTAAATTAAGTCATTCTCACTATGAATTAATTCCGTATTTTTGTGTGTGTATATGTATTTATATGTGTATATTTAAAAGCATATGTCTGCGTGTGCTGCCTTCTCTCTGTTCTGGGCTAGATGGACTTAAAATCTCACAGTCTATAGGTCATATTTTTGGGTGTTAGATTATTCTTATTGCCGTCTCCTGAACTGTCTCCATCTGCTTTGTGTTTGTTTCCTTGATGTATTGTACCCAAAACTATAAACGGTAGACCACAGGAGGCTTTTGTAGTGCATGAACAGATTGGATGGAACAAATGCTCCTTTATTGTAGTTACGTCAAGCCATCCTCCATTGGCAATGTAAGGTAGATAAACCTAATTTCAGCTGCTCCAAGAGCCTTGTTTCGGAAATTAAAACGAAAACTTTACTAGTAGCTTGCGTTGGGCAACAGAATCACACTTCAGTCTCTAAAGTAAATAGTCTGTACATAGTAATTAATTATTGTCAATGATATGTCAGGTATTGTAGCACTCTGAAGGTCACAACATGAACACCCCCTACCCCACCCCAAGCCTCCAACCCACAACAGTGCAGGGACAGCTGTGTTTGTACAATGCACTGTGTGTACATGTACACGTCTGTGTGTTCACAAAACCACTGTACTAATCTGGCCAAGCTTGTTCTTCATATGTTCTCACAAATTAGTAAGTGAAAAACACAGCGAGATTCTTTTGAAGGTAAGATGCGAAGTAATGCAGCTCCTGACCTTTCCTACTCTCTTAGGATCAGTGCACCGTTGTGTTTGATACTGTCCTTTTATTGAGATATTGATACATAGAACAATAAGGAATATTTATTCTCCTTTCAGTGACAGGATGGCTTAATCATGGATATGATTGTGTGACCGGGGATGCAACCTCGGTAGCTTTTAACACAAAATGCATCACCTTATCATATTTATTTCTTTGGTGTGCTTTCTCATATGGATATATATACTCTGCTGTAAGGGAAAATTTCTTTTTGGTATATTCATTTATTATTTCTCAAAGAAAGATTGTATCATTGAGTAATATACAAATTTGATGAGATTTTCAGTAAAGTCATTTTTAAGTCCAGCATTAGAGTTTTGAGTCTGTGTTGCTCTGATATTTTTGAATTTAGAAACCCAGACCACTATGCTAAGCTGCAAAGATTCCTTCTGTTGGACATTTCAAGCTTACTGAAAAATCTAGGTTGGTTTTATATATATTAATATATATAAATGTATTCCAGAATAGGTGCATATAATCATGGTCATGCAGATAATGTTTTCAGTGAGTCTCTAAAACCTTTAAAAGTTTACTCCTGGAAAAAAATTATGAGCTATGTTCTCTCTCACTTTCTACAGAATATCTCATCTTCCATGTCTGTCTTTTAGGCACTCATTTAGCAATTTCTTATATGTTGCCGGATTGCTGTTCCTGTTTGATACTGCACTGATTTTGGTGGGACACCATCCAGACACAGCAACCTATCAAATATTGACCAGTGCTGAGGGTGTTCTACCTCCCCATGGCGAGGACTACCTTGATAATACATTAGACACAATACACAGATATTACTAAAGTCAATCCTGTTGCACCGTATTGTCTATATTTATTTAAAGACTAAACCTCCCTTTTAAAATTTGCTCGCATATTCTCATGCTTTTTCTGTGTAATTTTTTTTTTATTACAGTGGGTAACATGGTTTGTATGTTCTGTTCTAAAGGTCAGAATTACCATCCCCTGCTTAGCAGTGAGGGTGTTAATAAGTATTGTGTGCAGTGGCAGACAACTGTGTTCAAGAACTGAAACACCTGTGGGTGTAGATAAAACGAAACAAAAATCTTTAATTTCATTTTCAGTTCAGAGCTTTAAAAGTTCCAGGGAATTATATGAAAGTAAAAATTAATACTAGATTAATGCTAGTATTTCGTAAGTCAGATCAAAATGTGCTGGTTTTGTATAGTGCAAATCAGGTTTGAAGCACTTTGCAAAAACAAAAGGCTGACAGGAAATTAAATTCTGAGTAAGAAATAAATATCAAGACTATTATGTTGGGGTTTTTATTCATTGAGGAAAACCCCAATGAATTCTGCTGATATTAGAATGCAGTGAATGGGATTGAATATCTCTCACTTGACTATTTTTATATCTGCTGAAAGGTTATTATAATAAAATAAAGTTCATAAACTTTTCATGTTTACAATATTTTAGAGCTTTTGTCCTGGTTAAAAGCTTTCTCCATCAAAAGTTGTTGCAAAACTGTAATGGGAAGAGGTGTCAGGTATTGCTTACATACTAAGAATTTTAGAAAATAGAGATTCAATCATATACTTATCCTGGAGAAAGTGGTGCCCACTGGGAAGATTAGAAGGAAGTTAACAACCATCTTACCTGTAAGTGGTAGCCATGGTTGATTGTGCCTTAACTAATAATTTATTAAAAAAGAAAAAGAAAAAACCAAACCACCCACACCTGAAGTTCAGTCTGTTCCTTACTGAAAAATAAAATGAGAGAAAAAGCCTTCAGGAGCTTTCAAAAAGGATACTTCACAGGAAAAAAATGGAGGAACTTCCTTGTAAATTTGGAAAGAATGGGGTTTCAGCTAAGAAGAACCTTTTTGTAAAGAAGAGATTTTTTAGGGGGTCGGACCAGAACATATACAATTTATATAGCAAATCATTAAGCAGCTGGTGTCGTCGAAGTGCCTATACTGACTTATAGTAAGACTTTGAAAACATGGTGAACAGGAGAGGTCCTCATACAATCAGATAAAGCAGATTATGGCCCAAAAGTGAAAAGGAAAGGTACTGCTTTGGTGCCTTTGGATTGTGATTATCATGAGGTGAATATAATTTGGAATAATGATCATGTGACTTGAGAGAATTACTTTATTCTTTTTAAGACTTTTAGCATTTTCCCTATCAACCCCCACAGCTTTCTTTTTTGTCTGCTATGATTGAGGCCTTCTGATTACTTCTATACCATTTCTCCCCTAATGATTTTGTTACTTATAGCTGAAGTAAAGAGAGTGACAATGAAGAAAATATCTCAAGAGTTTGAGAGTTAGTTTTAAAGCATTGTTTGCTTATCCAAAACTTGCTTGAACTAACATAACTATTTGGCCTCCAAAATTGAAATGGAAAGGCAGGTAGAATTTTTTTTTTCTTTTCATTAGCAATAACATATAAATGTAGTTCAAACATGGCTGGCAGGTTCCCTTGTTGTGGTCCCAAAATGGACACTCTAGTACATATGATAAAACAGAGTTTGTGAGGGTCACTTGAACATTTTTTCAATTCACATTTATTTAAAAAAAATGGGGATAATCTCCTTTTAATGAGCTCAGTTTAACATTAAATTTGGGACTGAAGTATACTCTAAGAATTTTGAAAACAAATAGAAATCATTCAGTCTCCAAAGAGAAGCATATGTGAGCCTATAAATTAATATAAACCCTTATAATGAACATTTTAGGGAAGTTGAATCACCATTAGTGGCCATAAAAATGCAAAATACTGGGTTTTTTCTTCACATGAGCTAATTTATTTTCTGCTTTTTCTTAATTTCATAATCTTAAATAGTGTATATTTAAAAGTATTGATAATTTTTAAGCATTTTGTTTTAATTTTGTTACATTTCATCATTACATTAATCTCAGTGAATTACATTTTGTTTTGAAAATCAGAAGTTGTTCTTTCTGCTTAAACATTTTGGTGAGCAGGGTTCTTTTGATGGGTTGTAACAGGTGCCCAATCAATTGCCGTGAAAAGAAGTCTCATGGCTGACAATTATTTAAAGTGACGACATTAGTTGCATTTACTGTGATGTAGTTTCTGTGAAGGTAGATTTTGGTGCTAGTGGAATGTTGGACACCCAGTGAAGGACAAATGCAGGGCATTGTTCTTGAAGCTGTGGTCCCTGTAACATGTTCTTTTGGTGTTGCTGTGAGTGAAACTGTGGGCTTTAATACCATGACTTTACCATTGTATAAAACACTGATCTGTCTTTACAGAACCAGAGCTTTGGGGGTGATTCCTTAGTGCTGTCACAGGCTCCAGTGTGTGAAATTTTGGTTAGACTCAACACCTTCTTGTTAATCAAGAATAATCTTATGAGAAGCCTGAAGTCCTTAGTGTCCTTGAGGATGTAATGACAAAAATTTCCACTCAAGTCATCAGAGACAAAATCTGCAAAACTCTGAACAAGTAAGGTGTGATAGTAAAGTGATAGTAAAAGATTCTTGGAACTGGGTAGATTTGTGCAGAATTCATAAAAAGAAAAAAGTGAGAGGAAATAAAATACAGGACAAGTTAGTTAACAGTTTCCAATTGTAAACTATGTAGGTTTTCTCTTATATATATGATACTTGGTTATAGATTTTGTCTTTATTTTTTAACTTCATCTGATTTCATAAAATGGACAAAAAATTATGAAATGTAGTCATTATCAAAATAATATTCTTTCAAAGCATTGAGAAGCCTGTGATACTTAAGATACATCTAATCCTTTCCATATTTAGAGTAAAATCTTATTGCTTATGAAGATTTGAATATATAAAAACAAATATCTGCCCACTCCTTTGAAAATTAGTGTTAAACATTGCAATATAAAACTTTAAAACAGGCCATGCTTTCAGCTGCATTGCTTTACAGCCAGACTGACTTTATTTTTCATATTTATTGCTGTATTTGATACAAAACTTCAATGTATAGCATATATTTACAAAACAATTTTCCACTGAGGTTTGGCTTTACTATGCTCAGTCATTATTTTCCCTTACCCAGTGAAATTGGTCAGCATATTGTAGTTGCCTCATGTAAGTTTTCATTTGTGAAACCATTTTTCTTCGTGTTGCTGATGCAAAGTTTTTGTAACAGTGGTCATAGAAGTCAACTTTTTCATAGAAACAACTTGTCATCCAGTCACTTGTGCAACAGTTGTTAGTACAATCATTGCATCTCAATAAGAAAGTCTCACCCCAATCAGTTGCACAAAACTGAGTGTAAAAAGCAATTATCTATCACTCTAGGGTGACTATGGGTCTGTGGTGTGTGAGTAAAAGGGCAATGTGCTTGTGTAAATTAATCTGAGTGAATATTTGGAGGGGAAATGGAATTATTATGCAGTATTTATATTATGCTGTTGCTGAAGGCATTGAATCTTCCTCCATAACTGTAGCCATAATTTCTGCTGCAGCAATATTTTAAATTTTATGGCATATATGATACCTGTAATGAAAAGGAGAACTATTGAAATTATGGGTTTGGAGCCAGCCATATGACATCTGGCATAGCAAAAAAAAGTAAATAAAGATTGTAATTACTAAGTGCAATTTAAGTACTTTTTTTTTTACCTGAGTCAAGAAGGAGTAGCGAACCGTTTAGCGTTTCTTACAGGCAGCATAAAGAAATTAATTCCATAAGAAAACTGTACAAACATATTTTATGTGTTGTGGTTGGGTCCTACTACTCGAAATTAACTGGATCCATCTGTTGACACTTTCAGCTCCTGCATGCTCCTTGTGCACCAGCTTTGGTAGGGTTAATGTGTTCTTCACTGCCAAGAGGAAAGGGGCAGCTTTGGTGACACGAGTGGTGCCTTGGTGTGGCCTCCTCAATACCTCTTTAAACATCTTCTTTCACCCCCATGACTTTGATCATCCTCTGTATGAATTTGAGAGTGTTGGAAGGTGGTAATTGTTGGGGTTGCACAGCTTTGTTTTAAGCCCTGGATCCCCATTTTCCTGCGTTGTCCATATGCTGAGGAGTTAGGGCAGTGAGAGCCAAAGGAGGCCCAGCACATCTGTGTCTTGTGCCAATGATTTCACCCCAAGGTTTTTATTAAAACCCCGCTGAATTAATGACTTTTCATGACTGAAAAGGTGGGCTGAACCTGAATGAAATCCTGCTGTGTTTAATTTTCTTTACTGATTCCCTTTTATCTACAGCAGATGAAAGCAAATAGATTATTGCTAATCTTAAATGAGCTATTTGTCTGACAGTGGCAGAGCTTGTGGCCTTTTGCTTTTGGTTAGATGACTGTGAGTTAACATTGGGACATTGAAAGCAGCAGCAAATTATCTACATTATCTGTTTCTGATATGCATCGAAATGCATTGTTCATTCTAACAAACTATGTCCTGAGATACTTCTGTGCCAACTGTTCACTCTTTTTGGAATTGGGATTTAGAAGTTAAATGTTACATGCAGATAGGTCTTTCTATTTAATGATTTGGAATTTATTTAGTGAAGGAAGAGTGAACAGGAAAAGGAAGATATTCTTTGCTGCATATTAACTTGCATTAGAGCTCATCACTGACTGAACTCCACACTAGCCACTGAGAAAATGTTTTAAATAATAGAATGGTTTCTGTGTTAAACTGTATATATTCACCTTTTCTCTAATTTTTTCTGTAATTGGCTGTATTATCAAGAGAATTCTGAAGAAAACTCCATGATGTCTCCTAATGACTTTTTCAAAAGGCTTTTAATATACAACAGCTGTATATATTTTGTTCAATTTTTGTACTATACCTACCTTTGCAGTTTCAGAGACTGTGAATGGTCTTGCAGCACTTAATTTCTGTCTGGATTGGCAGGGTAAGATACAGTAAGTAGGTACCTGCTGAATGTGACTGACATCAATTGTTCTTTTCACCCGAGGATCGAGAAGAGACAGATAGACCGTGTACTACTTATTGCTGTGGAGCAGAAGTGTGGATCTCTCACACACTGACATGTTTAACATTTCAACAGTCCAGATCTTCTCCCAGGAATTCTAATTCTGCTTCAGCAGGCGAGTCCTGACATGGTTTCATGAAATGTGAAAGGAGAGGCAGTAGAGAGAAAAGGAAGGAGTATTAGTCAATGCTTTAATTTAATGTCTCTCTGAATTTTAATCTCAAAGTAGGACACATTTCTGAGATACTCTGTTCTATATTTTAGAACAGTGTCTCTGAATGGAACTACCTGGGGGATTGCAGAGCACAGAGTATAGTGGGGTTGAAGCATCACTGTATTTCTGACTTAAAAAGCATGAGAGCAATTTCTCGAACCTGTTGTGTTGTGCATATCACAGTCAGCTTTCTGCATGATTTGTCAGAGTAAGAGGTCAGCTGCTAAGAATTACCTGTATTCTTTTAAAAAAAAAGTTGTAGAAAATAAAGAATTTGGAGAATTGCCTAAATTCAAATGCGCTAATATATGTCAAGTGTGCATTTATTTAAGAAATTGCGTCATGTTAAAAAAAAAATCTATAAGCAATGGGTTTCATTCTGGACACAGCTCATCTGTCAAATGAGCTGCATTTTGAGAAGCACATTCTTTTCCACGATATAAAGGTGAATACAGTGTATCACTTGAACTTTTGTGGGTTTTCCTCCCTTTCTGTAGCAGGACTTTTCAGCATTTTACAGGGAAGTTTTCAAAATTCTTCCCACTTATATTTGGTCCAAGTTAGCTTGCATCACTCTGTAAGTACATAAATTAAATATAGTCAATTTTTTTTCTTTCTTTAGGATTTCAGAAGAGACTCTGCGGTATTATTCCAGTGTCATTTTGTTTTCCGGTTTTGACCTACCTTTTGTTGGAAAATGATTATTTTTTCTGGAATATTAAGAGACAGAAGAAAAAAACATGTTCAGGCGGGTGTTTGGTGTACTAGATTAAATGACCTACAAGTTTCCAAAAGATGATAAATGTAATACCTCATCTTTAGAATTTAGAAAGGAGAAAGCTATGGGACTTGAAGGTAGAGTCTTATAGCAAATTCCTTCAGTCCAAGTTTTTGAATATTTGTGTACTCTAGGACATTTCTAATACTGTAATCTAAGAAAGGATGCTGTTGAACCTTACCAACTATGCCCCATCTGGCTTTCTTACATAACTTTCAGATATAAATAGAAGGAAATTGAGTTTGGGAGGAACTCCAGCAGAAATTACAACCAAGGCCTAATATAATTTGTAAAAAGATATGGAGTGAGACATAAACATTTAAAAATACTAATAAGGATAATAATGGGGTTGTGGAGATGGTAAGATGTCACAAGCAAAAGATTAGAAGTGAAAATGATAAATGAGTGCAGATTTTTTATGTATTTATTATTAATTATCAACTTCTTGGTATTCTTAGCTCTATGTAATTTAGAGCAATTCATGACTGCTTCCCTCAAGGAACTTAAAAGTCAAGCTTAATATGGAAAGTGCAGTTCATTTTCACCTAACATACAGATTAGTTGCAGCTTCGTCGTGGTCCATATATATTGGGTGAAAAAATAATTCCAGTAGTATGTTCAATTTTTGTTCTCGTTGTTTAGGTTTTTTGGTTTTTTTAATGGCCTCTGTTGAAAATGGAAGCTAAGCAAAGGAGATCATAAAGGAGTGCCACATGATAAACTTCATTGAAGTCCAAAGGAATTACATTTTTGAAGCATGTGGTCTTTTACAAAAGACTGAAAATTCCTGCAGTCACTGCAATAATCTCACCCCAGCAGTAAAGGCTAGTAAAGTATCTCTGACCTGGAACTCACCTTTTTATTTTTTTCTGTCATCCATATTCCTTAAAATAAAGGGTAAAAGAAGACTACAAAACAGCAAAGAAGAAAGGAAAGTATAAGAAGTAGTCTCTAGATAACCAATTTTTAAAAACTTACATTTTAGATTTTGAAATATAATTTGTTTTTGTATCAGTGTGTTTCAGGACCAACTGAGTTATACTATGCAGACTTGTAAATATGAAAGTTTCCTTCCTAAGATTTCTCAGTAATGGTTATAATAGTGTTTTTATTTGATGTTTTTCATGTGAACTATTTCAGATTACTTAAATTTCAAGGGTTTCTTGTTATTCTACAAATATGCCATCTGATATCTTTATATTATGCATTGGTAACATTTCTTTTTTTATTATATGTTCAAAAATGAAAGTCAACTATTACCATTAATTCAAGACGCCTTTTTGAATCTGTTACTTCTGGAAGTTAAATAGTCCCAAAATAATTTTACCATCATAACTTTTTTACACGCTGGGAGAAGAAAATTCAGCTTCAGTCTTAGTAGACATGAAGCCTCAGTTCAGTAAGATACTTGAAGTTGTTCCTAACTTTAAAAATGAGACTTTCTAAGCGGTAGCTTCACAAAGCTGTTAGGAAGGAAGGAAGGAAGGAAGGA